>JACEVL010000380.1:492500-582500 GCA_020284085.1 Aporrectodea caliginosa | reverse complement strand
CAAGTCCCATAACCGTGAGCTTCCCATGTTCCTGACTCAGAAATGCTTCCTTGCCCGGATGCTATACAAATAAACTATGTTTTCCCTAGATCAGTCTATATAAACTCTTCGTTTTCCCTCTATGACTATAGCCCTAACTCTTCCTCCTCTAGGTTCCCCTGATATACAATAACTTATCTCATTCAATTCTTTGCTTGTAGGCCTATATATATAATTTGTTTGTTTGTTTGTTTGACTGTATTAATCTTGCCATGCACAGTGCTGTGCGTTTGCTAGTGCTTCTCAATAAAGAATATACTTACTTACTTACTTGCCTGCACACACATACATACACAGATACACACGTACATATATATATATATACGTTACATAAATACATACATAGGATACACACGTAAATACTAAATACATACATAGTTCTGAAACTGAGTCTCAAATTGCGGCGGACTTAGCTGACTTGCTGAAGCAAACTGTTACAGATAAATTAATGAGACGCATAATATTATATACATGTATTGACTTTGGATGGGAATGTTAAGGACCGTTGTATACATTGTACGAGATATTATAACGTATCGATATCATAATAACTTATAGTATTATAGCCTATCTTCACCGCTTTTAGCCTACTCTGTGAATGCAGCTGCAGTCCTTCCAAGTGGATACTTTCTTGGCAGTCTCTCGCTTTCTCATCTGCAGACTATTCTCACAGTTCGTCTGCTTGTCTTTCTGAGCATGTCTGTCTGTTTAGATCTGTCTGTCTGTCTGTCTGCCTACGTATATATTTCCTTCAGACTGTTGACTCTGTGTTGACATACAGTATATCTATATTCAGTTTCCCGGATACGAACCGCGCTCATTATCTTTCATTTTCCAGCCGATTAACTCTCATTCCTAATTAAGCCACTCTTGTAAACAGTAGTAAATGACCCACAGCAAACACTCCATGTGTAAAAAAACCCTGTTCCTAATTCCTGCGCAATGTCATCTATTTTGACGAAGCATCAAGACATAACTTAAATACTGCAGTTGATGAAAAAGAACAGAGAGGAGGAGGAGGATCGTTTTCTTATTTTTACGTCCAATTAGTGCAAATGATCGCTCCAGTCATTAGATGATTATGACTTAAACCCGTCTCAATTATAATTGGTAAATATAATTACTAGGTCTCTTCCACTCAGAGGTTAACGAGAAAAGCTGTTCAATAAATCATAGATGAATGGCGCACACTTCGCTTATACTAGAGTCTCTCGCGAAAAGGAAACATTATAGCCTATCGCGGTACTTCAAAACATAATAATAATAATAATTGTAAACATAAATTTCCCCATCGAAATTATGGACGCGGTGGTGTAGCGGTATGTTCTGTGCTTTTGTAACCGGAGGGTCGCAGGTTCGAATCGACCCCAAACCACCAGGGCAAGTTGCTCACCTACAATTGTCTGTGAGGAAGGCAACGGGAAACCACCTCAGCAATCATCTCATCCCCGGGTGGCATAAAAGCCAATTGACCAGCCTTCGGACAGAGAACTCATCATCGTCATCATCATCATCATCCATCCAATCACGTTCCTTGTATTTGCATATGACCTATACAGTTACGGACTGCGCAACCGGTTTTTCAACAGTGACCAATCTTGTTCATAAAAAGCTTTAGTTTAGCCATATATTATATACTGCGAGGGACTCCTCTCTCTCTCTCTCTCTCTCTCTCTCTCTCTCTCTCTCTCTCTCTCTCTCTCTCTCTCTCTCTCTCTCTCTCTCTCTCTCTCTCTCTCTCTCTCTCTCTCTCTCTCTCTCTCTCTCTCTCTCTCTCTCTCTCTCCAACTGATCTATGCTGACGTGACTGTGTTGCTTTCTCCTTCTGAAGGTCTCCGTTCGTGATTTCTCCGATCGATCGCTGAAGTTGACCGTCTTCGGTTCCGGTGATCGTCACAACCGTCGCCAGGTGGCCTTCGGTCACGTGGTCTACCCTCTTCGCGATCACGTGTACGAACCGAACGAAAGGATCATCATCTGGAGAGACCTCGAACGAGAATCTACCAATCTAATGGTAGGCAACAACAACTATTATACATACACACCATCTTCACTCTGGTTCCCAGACAGTGGCGGTGTCAAAGGGGGATAGGGGGCTTAGCCCCCTAACTGCGGCTCAGCCCCCCTAGAAAAAACTGGGAAATCACTGCAAATCACAGGGAGGAGGGACAAAAGGGAAGGGCTTGGAGCTTTAGCCCCCCAACCTGAAATCCTGGCGCCTTCAATGTTCCCAGAACTTATGTTAAGCCAAATTTCCATAGGAGCATATAGGCGTAATTTTCAAGGTTTGAACTGGCAAATTTGAATGGGAGGGGTGAAAAATTCTTAATGTCCGGATCAGCCGACCAGAATTTCTGACGTACCAAACCGGTCTAAGCCTACTTCCTAAATTATTATTGTAGTTGGTGTGGGCGGACGTGTACTCGATCCTTAGCTGTGTAAATTATTGAACAATGACTAGGCCTATAGGCTATACTTATAGCCTTATAGGAAAACTCTCGAGGTCTATTTTCAGAAGATTCACAGCTCTAGCAACAAATAATGACTTAATAAACATCACTGAAGTGGTATGAATACATTGAAACACTGAATGCTGTGTTAGATGGTTTGGGAATTAGCCTAACTGGAGAGGTTGTTAAATAAATTGGGGAGTTGAACTCTTACCCTCGACAATTCAATCTGCGTAATCATCGTGTTAGACTTAGCCCAATTTTTGGACTGTGGGAGACCTACCGTAGGCTATCCCACTCCTTCATACCCTGAATAAGCATTCAGTTCAAGCTTGGTTTACGGGTATTCTCAACTGACTTCTCATACTGGTTTATTAGTCAAACTATAGGCTACTTATGCGATGGGGAGAAACAATGAAAGGAGCTGCATTCTCCACTGTCCACAAACAAAAACCATGTTGCGCAGGCCTTTAAAATACGAATGTAGAAAACCAGTTCAGTCTGATGTTTGATCAGTCATGGCTTTCAGTCACCGTAATCAGTATGAATTTGCCTACAAAGGCAGCAATTGCAATTCAAATCCCTTAGGGAAGGTAGGCCTACTGTGTAGTGTGTAATACAGCCTAACGAAGGACGATATAATGTAGTTCAATAAAGAATATTATTATTATTATTATTATTATTATTATTATTATTATTATTATTACTATTATTATTATTATTATTATTATTATTATTATTATTATTATTATTATTATTATTATTATTATTATTATTATTAGTTACATCTTGCTTTTGCATGACTGGAATTGTAGCCTATTTGCCCATTGCCAAGGCCGCTTTGAGCGTAGACTAGGCTATATATAATTCTTCAGCGTACTTTGCGTCGTGACGTCGTCCGCTGGCAAACATTTCTGCGCTGTTCGTACTCGTTTCTTCTTCGATATAATTTATTACGGTTTGCATCGACATAATTTTAAGTCTTATTATTTAAATAATAGTTTTAGTGACGTGCAGACACTGCAGAGTATGGAGCGCCTATCTTGGAAAAATGCCTAAAACAAATTAAAATAATGTTTTTAGAAATTGCTGAGAACGTAAGTTTTTCAACACGCCCAAACTTATGAAGAAACATAGATTTAAACATATGATGTTTATTAAGTCATTATTTGTTGCTAGAGCTGTGAATCTTCTGAAAATAGACCTCGAGAGTTTTCCTATAAGGCTATAAGTATAGCCTATAGGTCTAGTCATTGTTCAATAATTTACACAGCTATTATTTAAGTCTGTTTGGGAAGGAGTTTTTGTATTTTTGTATTTTTGTTCTAGTCTTTGCTAAGTTTGCTTAGTTTCTCTGTTCTGCTTTGTGCGAAATAAAGTATATATATATATATAAATATATTTATATATTATATATATATATATATATATATATATATATATATATATAAGGAGATGCAAACGCCGAGAATCACGTCAGACCAGTGTTTACACTCCTATGTTTTTCCATCTCAAAGTCTATGTTTTTCGTTCTCGTCTATGTTTCTATTTTTTCTGGTCCGAAATCTATGTTTCTTCATAAGTTTGTGCGTGTTGAAAAACTTACGTTCTCGGCAATTTCTAAAAACATTATTTTAATTTGTTTTAGGCATTTTTCCAAGATAGGCGCTCCATACTCTGCAGTGTCTGCACGTCACTAAAACTAATTACTCGTCCGCTTCAGTGCCGGTGTCACGAAATAGAGTATCCCCCATACATGAGTATCCCCCTTAGCGAAATGGAGTATTCGGTTTAATTTGCATTTTGGCGGTTTCTAAGTGTATTCAGTCGTACTGTTTGGATTTATTGTACACATTAAATATTTTAAGTTGCGTATCTTTAGTTTGTACGTCGACCTGAAATTAATTTACTTCGTTTTTGGTGATTTTGACTGGATTTTAGCCGAGGCTATCGTGATGCGTATACCGATGGGGATAGAATGGTTTATCCCCCCGGATACTCTAAACCGGTTTATTCCATCCGGGGGATAAATTCATACATCCCCGGATAGTCCTAGGACGGATACTCTATTTCGTGATACCGGCGACAGGATTTCAGGTTGGGGGCTAAAGCTCCAAAACCTTCCCTTTTGTCCCCTCTTCCTTGTGATTTGCAGTGATTTCCCACTGGGGGGGCTGAGCCGCAGTTAGGGGCTTATCCCCTCTGGCGCCCCCTCTGGTCCGCGTATAGTACTTGATTACATTTAAAAATACAATCAATGTTGGCGATGAACCTCCGATATTACTAGGTTGAAGGTTCTATGATCTAACATCTGGGCCCTATTATAGATGACCTTATTTTTGTCAGCTCTTGAACTGCTTGCAATTTCTAAATTTTTCATGTTTTTAGTAATATTTTTGGCTTAATTGGTTTTTATTTCTGGCGATTTAATTTATGTAGCAGACGTGTAGGCCTACCTAGCATAGGCGCCGACTCCACAGGGGCAACAGGGACTTTCGCCCCAGTAGGCTACTCACCAAGGTTCTGGGTCGAGAGCATATTTTCGCCCCAGTACCTTTTTGGCCATTCAAAATATCAAAAAAATCAGTGACGTCTTTTGGGGAGACAGGTTAGGCCCATGGAAAATCAACTATTTATGTGTAAGTCATTGCATTTGATGAAAGAGTTATTGAAAAGAGTTATTGAAGGAGTTATTGAAAAGAGTTATTGAAAAGAGTTATTGAAAGAGTTATTGAAAAGAGTCATTGAAAAGAGTTATTGAAAAGAGTTATTGAAAGAGTTATTGAAAAGAGTTATTGAAAGAGTTATTGAAAAGAGTTATTGAAAAGAGTTATTGAAAGAGTTATTGAAAAGACTTATTGAAAAGAGTTAATGAAAGAGTTATTGAAAAGAGTTATTGAAAGAGTTATTGAAAAGAGTTATTGAAAGAGTTATTGAAAAGAGTTATTGAAAAGAGTTATTGAAAAGAGTTATTGAAAAGAGTTATTGAAAAGAGTTATTGAAAAGAGTTATTGAAAAAGTTATTGAAAGAGTTATTGAAAAGAGTTATTGAAAAGAGTTATTGAAAGAGTTATTGAAAGAGTTATTGAAAGAGTTATTGAAAAGAGTTATTGAAAGAGTTATTGAAAAGAGTTATTGAAAAGAGTTATTGAAAAGAGTTATTGAAAGAGTTATTGAAAAGAGTTATTGAAAGAGTTATTGAAAAGAGTTATTGAAAGAGTTATTGAAAAGAGTTATTGAAAAGAGTTATTGAAAAGAGTTATTGAAAGAGTTATTGAAAAGAGTTATTGAAAGAGTTATTGAAAGAGAGTTATTGAAAAGAGTTATTGAAAAGAGTTATTGAAAGAGTTATTGAAAGAGTTATTGAAAAGAGTTATTGAAAAGAGTTATTGAAAAGAGTTATTGAAAAGAGTTATTGAAAAGAGTTATTGAAAGAGTTATTGAAAAGAGTTATTGAAAAGAGTTATTGAAAAGAGTTATTGAAAGAGTTATTGAAAAGAGTGAAAAGAGTTATTGAAAAGAGTTATTGAAAAGAGTTATTGAAAAGAGTTATTGAAAGAGTTATTGAAAGAGTTATTGAAAGAGTTATTGAAAAGAGTTATTGAAAAGAGTTATTGAAAGAGTTATTGAAAAGAGTTATTGAAAAATTTTATTGAAAAGAGTTATTGAAAAGTTATTGAAAAGAGTTATTGAAAAGAGTTGAAAAAGAGTTATTGAAAAGAGTTATTGAAAAGAGTTATTGAAAAGAGTTATTGAAAAGAGTTATTGAAAAGAGTTATTGAAAAGATTGAAAAGAGTTATTGAAAAGAGTTATTGAAAAGAGTTATTGAAAAGAGTTATTGAAAGAGTTATTGAAAAGAGTTATTGAAAAGAGTTATTGAAAAGAGTTATTGAAAGAGTTATTGAAAAGAGTTATTGAAAAGAGTTATTGAAAAGAGTTATTGAAAGAGTTATTGAAAGAGTTATTGAAAGAGTTATTGAAAAGAGTTATTGAAAAGAGTTATTGAAAAGAGTTATTGAAAGAGTTATTGAAAAGAGTTATTGAAAAGAGTTATTGAAAGAGTTATTGAAAAGAGTTATTGAAAGAGTTATTGAAAAGAGTTATTGAAAAGAGTTATTGAAAAGAGTTATTGAAAAGAGTTATTGAAAAGAGTTATTGAAAAGAGTTATTGAAAAGAGTTATTGAAAAGAGTTATTGAAAAGAGTTAAAGAGTTATTGAAAAGAGTTATTGAAAGAGTTATTGAAAAGAGTTATTGAAAAGAGTTATTGAAAAGAGTTATTGAAAAGAGTTATTGAAAAAGAGTTATTGAAAAGAGTTATTGAAAGAGTTATTGAAAAGAGTTATTGAAAGAGTTATTGAAAAGAGTTATTGAAAAGAGTTATTGAAAAGAGTTATTGAAAAGAGTTATTGAAAAGAGTTATTGAAAAGAGTTATTGAAAAGAGTTATTGAAAGAGTTATTGAAAAGAGTTATTGAAAGAGTTATTGAAAAGAGTTATTGAAAGAGTTATTGAAAGAGTTATTGAAAAGAGTTATTGAAAAGAGTTATTGAAAAGTTATTGAAAAGAGTTATTGAAAGAGTTATTGAAAAGAGTTATTGAAAAGAGTTATTGAAAGAGTTATTGAAAAGAGTTATTGAAAGAGTTATTGAAAGAGTTATTGAAAAGAGTTATTGAAAAGAGTTATTGAAAAGAGTTATTGAAAGAGTTATTGAAAAGAGTTATTGAAAAGAGTTATTGAAAAGAGTTATTGAAAAGAGTTATTGAAAGAGTTATTGAAAAGAGTTATTGAAAGAGTTATTGAAAAGAGTTATTGAAAAGAGTTATTGAAAGAGTTATTGAAAAGAGTTATTGAAAAGAGTTATTGAAAAGAGTTATTGAAAGAGTTATTGAAAAGAGTTATTGAAAAGAGTTATTGAAAGAGTTATTGAAAAGAGTTATTGAAAAGAGTTATTGAAAAGAGTTATTGAAAGAGTTATTGAAAAGAGTTATTGAAAAGAGTTATTGAAAAGAGTTATTGAAAAGAGTTATTGAAAAGAGTTATTGAAAAGAGTTATTGAAAAGAGTTATTGAAAGAGTTATTGAAAAGAGTTATTGAAAGAGTTATTGAAAAGAGTTATTGAAAGAGTTATTGAAAGAGTTATTGAAAAGAGTTATTGAAAGAGTTATTGAAAAGAGTTATTGAAAAGAGTTATTGAAAAGAGTTATTGAAAAGAGTTATTGAAAAGAGTTATTGAAAAGAGTTATTGAAAAGAGTTATTGAAAAGAGTTATTGAAAAGAGTTATTGAAAAGAGTTATTGAAAGAGTTATTGAAATGAGTTATTGAAAAGAGTTATTGAAAAGAGTTATTGAAAAGAGTTATTGAAAAGAGTTATTGAAAAGAGTTATTGAAAGAGTTATTGAAAAAGAGTTATTGAAAGGAGTTATTGAAAAGAGTTATTGAAAAGAGTTATTGAAAGAGTTATTGAAAAGAGTTATTGAAAAGAGTTATTGAAAAGAGTTATTGAAAAGAGTTATTGAAAAGAGTTATTGAAAGAGTTATTGAAAAGAGTTATTGAAAAGTTATTGAAAAGAGTTATTGAAAAGAGTTATTGAAAAGAGTTATTGAAAAGAGTTATTGAAAAGAGTTATTGAAAGAGTTATTGAAAGAGTTATTGAAAAGAGTTATTGAAAAGAGTTATTGAAAAGTTATTGAAAAGAGTTATTGAAAAGAGTTATTGAAAGAGTTATTGAAAAGAGTTATTGAAAAGAGTTATTGAAAAGAGTTATTGAAAGAGTTATTGAAAAGAGTTATTGAAAAGAGTTATTGAAAGAGTTATTGAAAAGAGTTATTGAAAAGAGTTATTGAAAAGAGTTATTGAAAAGAGTTATTGAAAAGAGTTATTGAAAGAGTTATTGAAAAGAGTTATTGAAAAGAGTTATTGAAAAGAGTTATTGAAAAGAGTTATTGAAAGAGTTATTGAAAAGAGTTATTGAAAGAGTTATTGAAAAGAGTTATTGAAAGAGTTATTGAAAAGAGTTATTGAAAGAGTTATTGAAAAGAGTTATTGAAAGAGTTATTAAAGAGTTGAAAAGAGTTATTGAAAGAGAGTTATTGAAAGAGTTATTGAAAGAGTTATTGAAAAGAGTTATTGAAAAGAGTTATTGAAAAGAGTTATTGAAAGAGTTATTGAAAAGAGTTATTGAAAAGAGAGTTATTGAAAAGAGTTATTGAAAGAGTTATTGAAAAGAGTTATTGAAAGAGTTATTTTCAAAGAGTTATTTCAATAAATCATTTCAAAAATTATTTCAATTTCAATTATTGAATAGAGTCATTTCAATAAATCTTTTCAATAACTCTTTCAAGTAACTTTTCAATAACTCAATAACTCTTTTTTCAATAACTTTTTTCAATAATTATTTCAAAAACTCATTTCAACAACTCATTTCAATAAATCTTTCAATAACTCTTTTCAATAACTCTTTTAAATAACTCTTTTCAATAACTCATTTCAATAACTCTTTCAATAACTATTTTCATCAACTCAATTCAATAACTCTTTTCAGCAACTCAATAACTTTTTCAATCACTCATTTCAATCACTCATTTTAAAAACTCATTTCAATTAACTCTTTTCAAAAACGCTTCAATAACTCTATTCAATAACTCTTTTCAATAAGTCTTTTCAATAACTCTTTTCAGCAACTCTTTTCAGCAACTCTTTTCAGCAACTCTTTTCAGCAACTCTTTTCAGCAACTCTTTTCAGCAACTCATTTCAGCAACTCTTTTCAATTCCTCTTTTCAATAACTCTTTTATAACTCGCAAATAAGCAAGTATTCAAATAGTATTTTTTCGCGGGACAAAATTGTGACTTGAAAACCGAGTCAGCGAGTCAAATTCGAGTCCGGGCCTTCGAGTCCGAGCCGAGTGGCGACAAGCCAAGTCCGAGTCCACAAAAAATCGGTCTCGAGTCGGACTCGAGTCCTAGGCCGAACTCGAGTACTACATCACTGCCTAACCCACCTTAGGTTCGGCCGATGGTAGCGGCTGAACCCTGTTGGTATAGAGATGTTCTGCAGATGAGCACGTAGCCTAAAGCTTAGCTCAACTAAACAATGAAACCGAAGCTGGAGAAATTCTTGCCCCAGTACCTTTTACTAAAAGTCGGCGTCTCTGCTACCTAGGCCTAGTACCGTCATGTTTCATTAGTAGCCTAATTTGAACTAATTTCCATGTAGCCTATTCCTTAAAGTAAAACCTGTCTATGTTTTTCTATGCTTTTTTGAGGGAAGGTGTAAGTTTTTCCAAAAAATTAGACTGACGTCCCTAACGCAGACTATAAAAGCGTCATGCAGAAAGCGTTCTACGGATGACGCCATCTTCTTCGGACGCCATCATGGCGGGGCAAACATGGTCGGAAACAACTCGACAAACAATCATGCCTAGAGGGCGCTGCTATCTGTGCCTGCGTTTCAATGACGCGATCGCCGCCATTGGCGAACCCTTGACTCGAACTGATTTATTAGGCCGACGACGACATTTGAGCTGACTCTTAGCGCTCTGACGTCCAATATTCTCCGTGCAATTCTCCGTCCTGTCGAGGCCCTACACGAACGCTTCTTTTGACGGTCAAGTGATCTGAAGTGAGATAAATAACAGCACAATTTTGGCCTCGACTTGGATGCTTTAACTTGTTTTCGTGTGCAAAGGCTAACCGTTCCAGTTTCTGGATAATTTTCAAAGGCAATAAATACAAGACCGAAGAGAATAAAATAATAATTTTTGTTTTGTGTGCAGAAGACAAATGAAGACGTTCAGTTATATCTGTCGCTGAGTTACAACAGTCAACTGAGTCGACTCAATGTTGCTGTTCACTCCGGAAAGAATTTCCCTCCATCCGAAGAACATGATCGACCGTCCAACGGTAATTAATAATTAATAATTATACTTGTAATTAGTAACGTGTATCGCTCGGTGTCTAATGCACAAGACATCAACCGTTGGTGCACAAAACGAAGCCGTCATCAGACCAATATCTAAATTACATTACTCCGCTAAGCCTTGCAGGCAGAGGCTGCTGCATACAAGAGAGTAGAACCAGGAAACAATTTCGGGGGTTCCATATTGGACGTGGTCGTAGAGTACGAGGTCAGTTTTGAAAAGTTAAGGGCTTTTTGTATTTTTACACATATCCTTTCTTCAATACGACCATAGGTTGCCTATATGATGAATACGTAGCCTAGTTAGAAAAGTCTTAGTTGAGAACGAAATGACATGAGAGAGAGACAGACGCGCAGACACAGACAGACAGACAGACAGAGACCTCCAACATGTATAGGTCCAGCAACGAAGAAAGCCTCGTTCACCATGAACAGTCCTCCTAGTTCTATAGGTATGACTTGTCTCCAGTTATTCTTCCTTCAATATTCATTAGAATTGCCAGTCGCCGCTTTTAATATACGATATCCGGTTGCCAACAATAACATGGCGCCGCAAAGCAATGCTCAATGCTCATTATATACTGTAGGCCTACAGCTAAATGGAAATTGATCTTCGTGACAGTTTGGACTCCAAGGCTTAATGCTCAAACACATAAATGCTCGTCTGCAGCTGTCCTCCTCTGTAGTATTAAACGTACCGTGTACCTCTTGCTAAGCGCATACCAGGGTGAGAATTGCCGGGGGGTTCAACCCCCTAGTCTTTCTTAGGCTCCCATAGTAAAGTCTACATTTCACACCCAAACTGCACATAAATCAACGTCTAACCCCCCCCAGTTATTTTTTACAATTCCCATACTGTTTTTCGGTTCTTTACGACCGGTAGGTTCTCTTACCCTATTCGTCTAGTAGTAGAAGTCTGTAGAAGAAAACGTTCAAAACGAGAGGCTTAGAAATTAGAATACAAATGAAGTCAAATGGCGCAAATGTGCAGCAGAGAGAAACTTTAATATCTTACAAGCGTCAGCTCAGCAGACGACGAAGCAACATCATCAGTCGGCAGAATCAGATTTCTTCTTCGCCAAGACAACTGAACAATCGAAGAACAGCCAATCTCAAAGAGACTAAAGTTAACAAACGCTCTCTAAACGGATGAGACTTCATAGCACTACAGCAAGAGCATTGGTCGAAAACTAACCAAGGCGGGGAGATGGTTGAGTAGTATACGACGCTGGAACGAAGATCAGAAAGATGCGGGTTCGATACCCATTAGCCCCAGTGGCGTAGCTAGAATTTTACCATAGGGGTCGTCCATTAATTATGTCAACAAATTTTAGGCAGTTTTGACCCCCTCCCCCTTGTCAACAACTGTCAAACATTGACGGACCCCTAAAAATTATGTCAACAATCCCAGAACCCCCCAAAAAAGAAACAAAATGGCTCAATACATGTAGAATCATTTTGTTTAAAATTTACACTAAAATGCAATCTCGAATTTCAAAATATATGAGTTTAGTTTATTACCAGCTTTTTAGTAGTATTAAACATTAAGCACTTTATACATTTTTGGCATTTCTTAATGTTTTCGCTACCATTTGGAAGGGTCTGTGTTGATTTATTGGAAAAAATTTCTTGACGTCAACTTTTACTGAACCCCCTCCCCCTTGTCAACAACTGTCAAACTTTTCCAAACCCCTCCCCTATTTTGTTGACATAATTAATGGACGACCCCATAGGGGTGCGTAATGCAAAACAGATGACCTATATTAGACATAGGTAGACCTATACGCTTAAAAGGCGATCTCCAAGGGCATAGAATTTTAGACAATCACGAAATAAAATTTCTCGATAGGCCTACTACTTTCCTATTTTAACAGATTCGTTTGGGGCAAACAGACAACAGTATATGTGCAAAAAACACCATTCAATTTAGGTAAATGAGCGAAACACTTACACTTCAGGATCTCTGAACTACGTAGCCGATATGTAGCCTAATTACCTTTCCACGATCGATGCGCGTAGTGCTAGGCCACGCATATGATTCTGGTGCAGTGTAAAATTCAGTCAGAAATAGAAATTTGTCTGAATCCGCTAACTTTGCACCAACAGCTGTAGTCCAAAATCATTCTGTTCACCAACATCGGTTTCTGTGCTCTTTCCTAAATCCTCTGACTGAGCAGCTGAGACTGTGTTCAGTGACACAGCTTCAAATTCTTTTCGTTAACAACACTGCCAAAATAGAATTATTTGCAGTGCAAACCTCTTCTGTCCGATTTCCATCGTCACTGACTTGATTTCTTTTGGTGATCTCTCTCTCCTCCAGTCCTCCAACCTTCACTTCTTTATACTAGACCTACTTACTTAATATCGTTTAACCGTATTTTTTAACGACGCCGTCATATCGACGATGATAGGCGTCATTACAAGGATCATATAGGCCTATAGGCCCTATACACTTATACAGAGTACATAAATGGCCGGATTCGACTGTTCTAACAGTTTTGTGCCTATGTCTTTTTAGTAAATAGATGCTAAATATGCCTAAGATAATAGTAATAATAGTAGTAGTAATAATAATAATAATATTTACATTAGAGTCAGTGTTCGCAGCATTTTGCTTTGCGATTGTTCTGTGTTAGATTTACAATAAAGAGTTCTTGTTGATGGTATTCTGCTCTTCGTCTTTGCTTTCTTCTTTGTCTTCTTTGTCTTCTTCTTTTCCGTTGCTTAATGGCGCAAGGGCCGCCAGGGTTATCCGGGTCTTTCCCTTGCTTCAGGCTACTTACTTGGTTGCTGTTTAACGACACTGTGTCATAACAAAGATGATTAGTGTCGCCCTCCTCCTTTCTCCAGGCTTGGGACTGGCACTACCACAGGTAGGGTAGTGGCGGAGTTATGCTTAATGCTAAAATTAAATTGTTTCGGCTTAACGACACTTTTTCATATCGAAGATGATTAGTGTCGGAGGCAGAAAGCAACCTCGTACTCCACGTTTAAATTGCGACCGAGCCACCCGCAGTAAAGATCCGAGAAATTAATCTCTGATAAACCGACCGACCGGGAAGCGAACCCGGGGCGCCGGCGCGACAAGCGGGCTACCAGCCCACTCGGCCACTCAGGATCTCTGCTGCTTAATGCTAAAAATTGTTTCGGCTTAACGACACTTTTTCATATCGAAGATGATTAGTGTCGGAGGCAGAAAGCAACCTCGTACTCCCCGTTTAAATTGCGACCGAGCCACCCGCAGTAAAGATCCGACAAATTAATCTCTGATAAACCGACCTGACCGGGAAGCGAACCCGGGGCGCCGGCGCGGCGAGCGGGCTACCAGCCCACTCGGCCACTCAGGATCTCTAAGCTTAATGCTATCTACATCGGCTCTATTTATACCCTTCGTGGCGAGGGGCAACGACCGGCTGAGGGTCGCTCAAAGGAACATCACCGACCGACAGAGGGTGTCTCAAAGAGACCGCCGCCGGCCGAGAGAGGGTGTCTCAAAGGATACCGCCGGCGGGGGAGAGGGTCACCCAAAGAGCAGCAGTCGCCGTGTCTAACACAGCAGTCGGCGGGGGAGAGAGAAAGCGCCCGTGTGAAAGAGAAGACCACCCTGATCGCTAAGTCTGGCAGTAGGTGGGGGGAGAGAGGCAGAGGCAGAAGACTTGCAAGTCGTGGGAAACCAACGATCGGCGATAGAGAGAAGGACTCCTAGCATTGGACCACCCAAATCGCCACAATACGCGCTATAGTTAGACTGCAGACAGGTTTGTTGTGGCCTTTTCAACATCCTCCGTGGCCTAGGCTATATTATGTTATTAGCCGGAACAATTGGCTAAATTTAACTTCGAAATTAGAATGAAATTTGTGAGCTAGGAGGAAAACGAAAGAGCATGGCCCAAAGCAGAATGTGACAGGGGGTGCGTACGCAACTTAAGCACCTTGTATGGCTACGCCGCTGATTAGCTCCATGAGGTTGACTCAGCCTTCCACTCCCTAGGGGTGACTGTAAAATTAACAGTAGGACAGATGGGTGCCTTGCAGACTGCGATAGAGTTAATTGGACTCCTGTTAAACTTGCTACCATCTGTCACTATATACTGTTATCATGTAATCTTACTGGGTACTTGTCAGTATGAATTAATAAATGATTATTTATTATTATTAAGTTTCTCGCCAAAACATGGCCTAACCGCGTTTTATACAGCTACAGTTTTCCCGCCAGAACAACTGCAGCCCTACCATCCCAGAGCTGCACCTGATCCGTCTGCCGCGTATACAGGCAACGATTTGTGCGTTGTGCATTTGCACATTGTGCGTTCTGTCTTGTGCATTTGTACGTTGTTCATTCTGCATTGTTGTGCATTTCGTAATCGTAAACTCGATATTTCTAGAGCGCCCACAAAAGCGAAGTCGCGGGAACCAGCTTATTCACAGGCGCTTAACCAAAACAGAATCGATAGGCAGGGGGTCAAAATCCAGAGAGTCAGGCAGGCAGACAGTCAGACGGCTAAGGTGGATGATGTTCAGAGTTGAAATGGCGAGGGAGGTGAGGGGAGGAGAAGGAATCGGGATAGGATTTGTGAAAAAGCAGTGTTTTCAGTTTTGAGTGGAAGACCTGTGGAGAGATAGCAAGAGGTGAGGTTTTGGTGAGTTCGTAGGATGGATCGGGTTGGGTTCAGCTCCTCGCTACTTGTGCACCATCTTCACTCTCTCTTCTTCTCTTAAGGGTCGCTCAGCCCTCCGTTCCTCTTCTCGGGGTGACTTCTTGGTTCCACATGCCCGCACTGCTACTATGCAGCGCCGAGCATTCTCTGTTGCTGGTCCAACAGCGTGGAATGTCTTGCCATCTTTCCTTCGGTTATCTCCTCGCATTCACTCGGCTTCCTTCTACGCCCAATTGAAGACTTTTCTGTATGATCAGGCCTGGCTTGGGAGCGCCTCTGAGTAGAGCCCTTGAAGAGGCGCTATATAAATTTTATGATTGATTGATTGATTGATTGATCGGATATTTGTCGTAGCACAGGCGGGAGTTTGTTCCAAAGAGGCGGGACAGCTATGGCTATGGAGCGATTTGCAAATTTAAGCGATGAGGTGACGGAAGGGCGGAGCAGTGTGAGAGTGGAAGATGAACGGGTTGAACGAAGAGGTTGGACCGAGAACAACTGACGGAGAACGAGGGCTGAGAGGATTGAAGTGTGTTGTTGTGCATGTGTACGCTGTGCATTCTGTATTGTTGTGCATTTGTACGCTGTGCATTCTGTATTGTTGTGCATTTGTACGCTGTGCATTCTGTACCTATATTGGTTGTGTCTTTGTGAAGAGTTTTACGTCGTCGTGAGTCAGATGGAGATGAGTAAAGTGGTGAAGAAGAAGAAGACTTCCGTTGTTAAGCAGTCCATCAACTTTTGTCCCATCTTCAACGATCTCTTCCAATTCAAAGTCAGGTCGACCGGTCTCGACGTCACCAGTCTCCTAGTCACTGCCATGAGACACATCGCAGGACACAAAGGTACGACTATATGTATATATACATCAACCACTGTAATATAATAGTATATACATACATATATATATATATTATACATAATACATATACATATATGTATATTATATACCCTAGACATATAGACAGAACCGTGATTTTTCAGTGGTAGGCCCGACCATGGCCTTCTAGATGTCTATATCCAGAGGGCCATGCCCAACGGTCTGGAATGGGCTGTCCTTGGTATTGCGCGTGCTTCCCAGAACGCTCTCTGATACGTTCTATACTAACCCGAAAACTGTTCTTTTTGGCCGTGCTGGAGTCGGGAGTACTTACTTATCTTGAAGACAATGCAGAGGTGCTATATATAAATCCTCTGAATGAATATATAAACCTTTTGTCAGGCCGTCGGCATGTGGCAATTTACAAATGTCACTCATGAGCCACCGTACAATGTCAGTTTCTTTAAAGTATGACCCTGATGGGCCACCATATACAACGGCATATTTAACGGAAAACCATCTGACTGAAATACTAAGTTCTTGTTGTTTTTCATTTCATTATTAACAGACCGGCAGATCGGTCGCCTGGTCCTCGGTTCGTTTATGTTCGCCAGAGGACCGGAACTGGATCACTGGAATGCCATGCTGACCAACGAGAAAGAACAGATCACCAGATGGCACACGCTCACCAACTGAACGAACACCCTCCTCCTCCTCCTCCTCCTCCTCCTCCTCAACAGAAGAGAAAGACTACAACAGCTGCTCTCTCCGAATCTCTGCACAAGTCAAGCTAACGATTCTTAGCTGCACAACGAGGTTGATCGTCATGGAAACTGTTGCTTAGTAACCGACGCTTTCGGTTGCCATTGTGTTCGAAAGAGAGACCTGCAGTGTCTGCCCTTAGCGATTCTGGGCGAAAGAATCATAAAAGAAACAAGATGATCACTCGGGGAGTTTCATGTGACAGAGGAACGCATTCTCCAAATGAGACTACGCGAAACTATAGGCCTACTTGTATAGTAGCCTAACTGTTGTGACTTCGACTGTGACGCAGCCTTGAAGGGCTATAGACGCAACGGACTGTAACTAGGCCTATCCAATACAGGTTAACCCTTTCCAACGACCTCAACCTATAAGGCGATTTAAACTGCTCTTCTTTTCGTTCAAGGTACAACTCATGAACCATCACTAGGATGGCTGCAGTATCTTCACAGTTTCTGAAGCGAAATTTGGTTTCTTACAAACTATACGCATTTCATGAAGCTCTCTCAGAAATTAAGTCGTATGCTCTAAGAGCGCGTTTAATAGTTACGGAATGTGTCTTCAAGATTCAACATTGTAACAAGTTCCTAACACTTCTCGGCCCTTCCGTTTCCTCATCACTAACACTTGGAAATCGCTTCGTAACCGTGTATGTGCTCGTGCACCCCTCTGCAAAGAACCCCGTCACAATTACGATAGTTGTCAGATCCATTGTCTATACTATTAACTCACCAAAACTGCAGCTCCCGAGAAAGCTATCACTGAAACCACCACTTTTCCACAAATCCGTTTCCTCCTTTCCCACCCCTCTTTCCAATTCTAAACACCATCCACCGTAGCCGTCGCCCGTAGGACTCTCTGCCTCGCATTTTTTGATCTCAACCTGGAATCGGAAATCTCATCTGACAACTTGTCTCTCGATTTTGTAAGCTCGTTCATACGACTCCGCTCTTGTAAGTATAGCTGTAGAAATCTCGATGTTACAACGACTTCGACAGCAGACGTCGTCTTCATCTAAATCTGTCGGACGACATTCAGTTGATGATATGGCAGAAGAAATGATTTAACCCTTTCGTTCCCAGTGACTCCATTTGGAGTCATTAGTGTAAATTATTTTTTTCAGAATTATTTCAATTTCTGGTAACCAGGGTTAATTTGTTATCAACATTCATATAATACTGAATCTTTCCAGATAGGCTAGCATAATTTTGTCTACCTAGATGGCGCTGCAATAATAGTCTTAACATTGGCCTTTAGAGACGAAGTTTCTTCTTTCATTTAGCAGCCATTTTTCTTATGTAACAAAAGATATCCAAAAGTAAGAAAATTGTTATGTTGCTTTTTTGTATATCCTTTAGATGTCAAAAGAGTTGTTATGTTATTTAATGAAATAATTCCAGAGAAAACGTGAGGGTTTTGAACATGACTCCATTTGGAGTCAATGGGTATCAAAGGTTGAAATATGTATAGCATTACATTTCTCGCTGTTTCTGTGTGACTATTTTGACTCAACAGGAAATACTAAAACCGTTTCTCCAATTACTGAGAAATAACTTTTGATGCAATTTCTTCTAATTTTAATATTGCGACACTATTTCCAAAAGACCAAGTGAGTAAAGGGTCTCTGCAGCAACAGCCTTCTTCACGCTACAAGAAGAAATTCAGTCATACATTTCAATGGGGAAAACTGTCTCCTCCAATGCCATGTGACATCCTTTGGAAACATAGGTTCAGTGAACCTTCAGACAATCAATCTCCACTGGAATACTTTCAACATTTCTTCTCACAAGCATTGATTGAGCTGATTTGAGCATATTGTGGAGCAAAACAACATATATGCTGTTCAGTGTGCATCCAGTTTCCGAACAGACTTAGTTGAGATGGAACAGTATTTGGGAGTGCTCATGAGGATGGGTATAGTTCACATGCCAAGATACCAAATGTACTGGTCAAGGCAATTTAGATTTCCTCCTGTTGTCCCCTAAACTCGAAGAAAGAGTTGAAGACAGCGGATCTAGGATCTGCTGACACAGCTGTTCATGCTAATTCTGGTCTAGCTGTGTTACGATTGCTTGACAACTTCTCAGTTCAGCTTTCATCAACCCACACTGCAATGGAGCCAATGACCTCAATCAAGAGATGGGACAGGAAACAGCACAAGTAGTCTATGTCAGCATCCATGTCCAGCTATTGTCAAAGAATATAATGAGCACATGGGTGGTGTTGATCTCTTCAACATGATGATGTCACTATATACAAGGTTGACCATAAGAGTCCAAAGTGGTACAGCCGCATATTCTTGTGAGCGATGAACTTAGCTGTGGTCAGTGATTGTTATATCGTCTACACAGGAAGAACAGAAGAACCAACCAAAACGAGAATAGTTAGATCTCGTTGAGTTCACAGCAATCATCAGTGAGGCACTTGTACAGGAAAACAAGCTGCCACCAACAGTCACTCGAAAGCGTGGACGTCCGTCATTGACCGCAACGTCAGAAGAGCTACTGCCATCCACTCCAACTTCAGACGATAGATCAGGAAGACTAACTTGTCCCAAGAAAAGATCTGTAATACCTGTTGCCAGTGATGTGGTGCGGTTTGACAGCATCGGACACTTTCCAGCTCATTCGGAACCAAAGCAAAGATACTTACTTATTTACTTACTTACTTACTTACTTACTTAACTGCCACCTGCGTATCACAAAGAACAAAACTGTTTGCTTACTTATCACACATGTTCATTATGACTCTACACATAGTTACACACTTGTGTGTGTCAACTGAATGTTAAGTTTGTTTTCGACGTTCATCCATTGAGTCCCATAGACGCCAAATGGAGTCATTATAAAAAAATGTCAAAAAATTAATTTTTTATTAAAAATTCATTCTATTATGTTTCAGACTATGTTACTGATTAAAAATAATTCATCAAAATATTTTTTCATTAAATTGGGAATGAAAGGGTTAAGTGGACTGAAAAACGACGACGCATCAATTAATGAATGAATGCAATGTAATTCTACACAAATCTTTCAACGCATTCAACATTAATTATCAACAGTCAGAGCTTCGTTTTGTAAGTGCGATAATTAGACGTTAATTGTCGGGGTTTAGACAACGCTGTAATGAGGCGAATGTGATTGTGAAGGTATCACTGGCAGTCTGGGGTGTCTGGCACTAACAGCCGCTGCCGGGCTGCGGCTGTTGCCACAATAAACCAAACCACTAGTAACTAGGCCCCTAATAATACTACTACTATTCCCACCATCATTATCATTATTTCTGCATTTATCAAGACAGTGCCACTCATGACAAAACATTACTCAGTAGCGTTGATCAATTGTTGTGCTTCAAGAACTTGCACAGTGTGTACCCTACTCACTCCCCAGGGAGGGAGCCTCAAACACGCCTCTCCGCATTACAAGGGAAACATTCAAACCAATCTGATATGGCGTAACAAAATAATAATAACAAATTTATATGGCGCCGTAACACAGCCACGCCGATACAAGGGCCCCTCACGGTCAACAAAGACCTCGGTTGTTTAGCTACGACGTTTAGCATCCCAGGGTTGTGGGAGGGTAGTAATGGGGAGGAGTGACAAGGTCATTGCATCCATCCGAAGGTGTTGGGGATGTTAGGTAATTGCATGAATCGGTATGCGGAGCATTCAACACATGTTGCAGTGTGCATCCGCCGATTACGACTCACCCACCGTCAGCCAGCCAGGCAGAGACAGACACATACAGACAGAGACACACAGACAGACAGACATACAGAGGTATTGCGTATACGTTCGTCATGTACAAAAATGTAATTGGCTACTATGACACCTCGCCATCTGCAACCACACCACCTGTGTCGATCCATCAATCAATCAATCGCCTTTCGTCTTACATTCGACTCTTATGGAAAGACGAGTCAAGCGACGAAGCGAGGGAGAGAGACAGATGGAGAAGTCTTCACTATGCAAAAGCACTCCGTACACTTCTTCTCTTAGGACTTTTTCTAAATCGGGCGGGGTCTTTGTCAACCTTCGAAGTCAGTGACCACATTGCAGACTGACCGAAGTTAGTGCTTGTGCAAATCTTCTTTCCGTTTCCAAAGGCTGACGATTAGCCTATTGTATTTTAGTCGTTGCAGAAGTTTCTTCCACTGCATGTTCGAGTAAGAACAACCGAACAGTATGTAACAGATGCTTTCGACAGAGGATGTATTGCGCTGAACAAGCGTCTTCCCAATTCGCCCCAAAGACAAAGACACCAATCACCGTTTCTGAGGTGTTGTCGAAAGCACAGCCCACTTGGAAAACGGCGGATCCTTTGAGAGAGACGGTTAGTATATGCGACCACACCCAACTCCCGTGAAGGGTGCAACACAACGGAAGATGTCGGCGGGTAGGAACATAACTTCGTCTCTCCTTCTTTTAAGTGGGATGCCACTCGATGGCATTCTGGCATCACGGTTCAACGTTTCCGCTGAGTTTGCAGAGGCCGCCGTTCAACTGGGACTGGAAGATGCTGCGGAAGAGTCCACCGCCGCCGCTCCAGGTGCTCCACAAGGGACGGAAGAGGAGCCATGGTCGTCGTGTTGGCAGCTGATGGACGATGTGAACGCCATCTACCTCTATACCTTTCCTCTGTTGTTGTTGCTCGGAATCCTCTTCAACAGCGTCAACTTCGTTCTGTTCCGTTCGTCGATCGGTCTTCGTCTCTACTCCTTCACGATCTTCGTCTGCACCGTCAGCCTCACCGATTCCCTGGCCCTCGTCGCTCAAGCCCCTCGTCGCTGGCTCAGCCTCCTCTACCAGGCGCTGCCGTCCCACTGGCACACCGGCGGCGGCCTCCTCCCTCTCCAGCCGAACACTTCCTCCTCCTACGACACGAGCGACGTCGCCTGTAAGGCCCTCAGCTACGTGGCTGAGCTGCTCCAGTTCGTCAGCCTCTGGACGGTCGTCCTCCTCGCCTGGGAGCGGTCGATCGTCGCCCAGAACCCCTACCGTCAGTCGAGGTTTCGCCAGACGAGGACCGCCTGCCACGCAGTCGCATTCGTCGTCATTTCCGGTCTCGTTCTCAACAGTCACGTGATCCTGTCCTGGCAGACGACGACGATGACGTCGACGACGCAGCCGCCCGTTGCCGTGACGACGGGAAACGCTACGACGTCATCGCTGACGGCTGTGATGACGTCAAAGCGTCAAGACGTCCGTGCGGCAACGACAAAAAGACCGACGAGAAATCTGGCAGCAGCCGGGCGATGCTCCCCTTATTATAGGGGAAAACGGATGAAAAAGGGGGAATGCGCCGAAGAAAATGGGGAGAAAGCCACCGACAAAGAGCAGAATGAAAGAGTATCTGCTGATCGGAAATGGCCAAAGGATGCAACAGATTCTCAGACAGAGAACCAAGATCCTCTTCATTCGCAGACAGCTTTCAAAGGAAACGATCAAACTGACACAACCGCAGTTACTCCACGCTTGTCCTCAACTTATGATCATCACATACATCGAGATGACTCATCAGCTGAATCAAACAACGGGTCAAAATCAACTGCACTGGGACAGATTCATCCAAACGATAGTTTTCCAAACTATCAGAGGAACTTCTCATCGAATGAGGACAGAGAAACCTCGGAAGTCTTCAATAAGATGGTCAGCAACACGATATTCGATCCCAGACATACAACAATGGTAGCAGCTGTCCATGATGTACCACAGGATGAGACGGAAACAAGTGACCAGGACAGACAAGTGACAGTGTCTGCAGTGGAAATTGACATGACCCACCATCAACTGATGACAAACGGAACAGAGCAGAATGAAACTGACGACGACATCAGAACAGATGCAGAGTCTTCTCATTGGAATCCAGTCCAACCGGTCAATGCCACTCCTTCGTCTGCTAAAGATGGCAACGCTCCTCAAGCATTCTCTGAACCTCCTCTTCCGATGGGACATGAGGATCTAGCCGACAACGTATCTAATACCGAAGTGGAGTCAGTCATCTCTTACCAGAGACGAGACACTGGAGACAATGGAAGCAGCCCAACAGATCCGCTGGGAAACTTCTCCACTTCTTCATCAAACGATCAAACTTCTCTTGAGGGCAGAGCACAGCATCCAGGTTCCAAAGAACCAACGTTTCAACACAGACGCATTCTGAATGAGACAGCGCAGTCATCAAGACGTCGACTGAAGAGGCGAGACGTCGTATCAGAGACACAACCGAAAGCCAAACCGTGTTCACGTGTTGCCAGTGGCCAATGCCAGTTCCACGTGACAAACAATGCAACCCAGACGACAACAGCCATTTGGATGGTGTCCCTGGCGGTCGAAGCCCTCACATCGAAGGTCCTACCGTCCGTTCTTCTGTCTGGACTCCTCATCAGCTCCCTGACCGGACTGCGCAGCTGGAACATCGACCAGACGCGCCTGACGACCGACCTCACGTGTCGTCTGCTCATGGAGCGTCACGTCACCGTCATGGCCGTCTGCATCATCACGTCACAGGTCGTTCTCTGCCTTCCGATGTCCGTCGTCTGGATGCTCGACCTCTACTTCCGCCTGGTGACGGGACTGACCCCCTGCCAGGACGTCCAGATGGTGGCTGCCACCGTCCTCACTGAACTTGTCTTCATGGTCAACTTCGCTGTGAAGTTTCTGCTCTGTTTTCTGTCTGGAAGACAGATTCTGAGCATCTGACGCCTATGGGGAAACTCTTACACAACAGCCAGCACATCGTTTGCCATTTCTATCTTACTTCTCAGCAAACAGTCGGAATGCTTTCTTTATCTCAAAACATCCATTTTGAAAGACACAATTATCAAAGAGATTGCCACCGTCTGAAACACTTTTAATTTTAAAATATCAGAACAGTTGGTGAACAAAAGTGAAAACTTTTAGCACTGCATGCTCATTGCATGTGAAATGTCAAATTGTGTTTAAGAATGCCAATATGTTTACAGTCTCAAACCAACGTAGCACTTTAACGCCGAGTGTCCTAAATATATGCGACTGGAAAACCAATGCAGCTTGTCTTGTCATTAAAGTGTTAGAGTATTTTAACAGCAATTAATAATAACTGAGCAACAACGACAAGTTTAACAAAGATTTTATAGCATAACCAATCAAGATACGGTTTGGCACAGATGTTTAATGAATCAACGACGGCTTCTTAACTCCCAAAACAGACAGACAATTATGAGCCATTTTATAGTCTATTACTAGTCATTTATAACCAAGGATAGTTCTTCAGATCGCTAACTTTGCTCTGACAATACAAAGATCAAACGGTCCAATGAACTTAAACTCTCATCTGGTCAATTTTTTGCATTACTTTGACAGCAGAAAATCCTGATACAACCTGCAATATTTAGGAAAGTCAGTATGAACACAGTTATCCTTAATGGAACAAATTCAAATAAAATCACTGCTAAGCTGAAGGAGAAGCCAAGCCAGCCAAACTCAGCCGATCCAAACCTTTCACTAGATTCTGATGAAATGAAAAACTGAAAAATTCTGTTAATTTCTGACTCCTTCAATTCTCCCTTTATTCAACGGCCAACACAAAGATGTTTGCTATAAAACGTACAAAATGAAAGGTTCCTTGGGTCTCTCCGTTGAATATCCCCCATCACAGGACGACATCCCCCTCCCCGTGGGCAGACAACGTCACAATCACAGATGACCCTGGCAAGCGTCTTCAACGAGACCATTACACATCTTCTAAAAACTTAAAAAGTTCAAGTTCTGTCACAGAAGTCCTACATGGAATTTCCCGCTCCTTGGAATTTCCCCGGGGTATTTACGTGGCGCCGTCGTCACTGGTAGTGTTGCTGTCTTGTGGACCAGACAGCGGTGCTGGCGCGACTGCCTCTTGCTCTTCGAGCGACCTGTGGAGAGTGTGCCTGTGGAGGTACCATTGGCACGGACAGCAGGGGCCTCACCTGCTGCTGCTGGGCCGCAGAGCCACGGCTGCCACGATGGCCCCCTCGAGCGTACCCCCTACGAGGCTGACCGGTCCCGGTTCCCGGCCAAGGAGTCAGCTGCTGCTGCTGCTGCAGCTGTTGTTGTGAGGAGACCTGTGGCTGCTGCTGTTGTTGTTGAGATGAGGATGAAGATGGTCCTCCTCCTCCTCCTCCTAATCCACTCGTCGGTCCAGATGAAGACGTCTCCTGGCTGCTTGGCTCCTGCCACACAATCTTCTTTATCTTTGGTTTTGCTTGTGCTACACACACACACACACAGACAATCAGACACACAGTCAGACGAACAGACATACAGACAACCAGACGAACGGTCAGACAGACGAATGGACAAACAGAAATGAAAAGACGGATGAATGGTATAAGAGGCAGCAGAGAGCAGACAAATACAGTGCAAATCAGACAACAAAACAAGCAGAAGCCTACCTGTGCAATTATAATTGATGCTCCTCTTTCTTACCATCTTCCAGTTCCAAAGTAGCAAAGGAAGATAGATAAGAAGACAGACATCGATAAACAATTCTGTTATTGACATCAAAATACTGAATGTCTTGTCTACGCTTCTCAACCAATCCAGCCAACATCTGCTCCCATGAACGCTGTCTCAGGAGCACTGTCGACTGTCAACTGAACGCAATATTTCTGAAATCCAGTTAAGCAGAGCCAGAGGTTAGAGCAAATGAAGAGATAGTTGAGTACAGAGGTGAGTAAGTAAGAGTGTGCCTGTATCTAACCATGAGCCTCTGGTCGATCTTGGACGCTGCTCTCGCTCGTCGATGGTCTGTCGTCTGGGCCACCAAGCGTCGGTCGGTTGTCACCAGACGTCTCTGACGAGGCAGCGGCCGCTCCTCTTTGGTCGTCCTGTGAAGAATCCTCCGGCGGAATGGGCGTCTGCGACCGACTTCCTCCAGCTGATTGCGTCATTGACGTCTGCGAACAACTGAAAAAGAACGACAGTCAGCGTCAGTTTTGCGGTACCACCGAGGAGGCATGACATCTTTATAGACACCAGAGGAAGAGAAGCAAAACAAAATCCAACAAAACAAATACCAGATACTGATAAAATGACAATTGTGTGAAACTCCGGAGCCAAATGGTTAGAGCGCTCGCCTTGTAACATGAAAGGCACCGGTTCGAGTCTCCTTCTCTGAAACTGTAGAAACTTTGAGCAAGTCCTTCACTCGCAATTCGCTAAGTGCCATTGATTGCATAGTTGAGATTAATAAATGCATAATAATAATAACAATAATAATAATAACAATAATAATAATAATAGTAATAATAAATGAACGAAATTGAAGAGAAGATAACCACTGAGGCTGAAGTCTTAAGAGACGAAAATTTCCATCTAACCTGAGACCAGGTTCAGAGAATCTTCCGGTGTCTGCACCAGTTCCTTTTGAAGGTCCAGCCGTCGTGTGGTGAGGTTCCTGTGCCTGGTCCTGGAAGTGATCAGGTGACAAGAGGCTGCCTTGGAATGCAGGTAATGTCTGGGAGCATGGTGGAGTCGTCAACATACCGCGACTCGCCTGCTCATCGAACTGTGACAGATCCATACGAGTATCGTCAACTCCAATTCCTAAACAAGAGTAAAGTAAGTAAGTAAGTATATCCTTTATTGATCCAATTGCTAACCGCAATTTGGTGTACATTATGACGTATATAATCACGAATAAATCATCCTAATAATAAAAGTTTTGCGTGCCAGACTGTCTGCAACAGGTAGAATTCTGTCATGTTTACGTGGACGTAGAGCATATACTACAGTTTTGTTGGGGGCAGTAGGTCATGTAGAACATGGCCTGGATCTGCACGAACAGCACCGAAGAGGACAAATGAAAAGAACAGCTAAAGAACAGGGTCATCAACAAAGCCTTATAACTCTGTATTTGTGTAACAAATTAACAATAGACAATAGTAGAAGCAATAGTAACATTGACAACAGTTTTGTTTTGTTGTCAGATCTCTTTGCTCTGAAGCGGTTGGTCACGCCGTGAAACATCCGTCTCCAATAATAGTATTACTATAAGAATCTGTTGATTATGACTTTCAATGATGGTTTCATTTGACATAACAATCAATGCATTGTGCAATACGATAACGGCTCCACAGAAACCCTAGAGGTAGTTACAATAATGATAGCAATAAATTAAAGTAATGATAACAGTCTGATCAATCGATGATGGTCTTACCTCTCTGCTGAGCGAGTTCAGACTGTGGAACGGACTCAGACGATGAGCCAAACATAAATTCCTCCGTTACTTGAGGAGAACTAGACGAAAAAACATCAACAAGACAAGCGTTACATCATTTATAACCTTCAGTGTCCTTCACCTACCAGAAACACATAACAAAACACTGCAACACCCCTTAGTCTTACATTCTGTCGAGATTTACATAGCTGAGAAAGAGCTTCCAATAACCGTCACCTCACTCTGAATCAGCCTCCTCTGTTAAAATTCTCTTAGACCTTAGACAACTGCTGAGCTACTTCAAAGGCATTGGGCAGCATTCTCCTACAGTCCGTTATACTACCAAACTCCTCTTTAAGTACCTATAACAGTGTTAACAAGAAAGTAATAATACGAATGATCTGACAAAACCATAGAAAGGTAGACTGGCAGCTACCTGACTGCTTCGGCAAATCCGTCGGTCCTTACGGAGACCTGGAGAGTGGGAGTGCTTGGAACGATGCCATCATCTCCGATCTCAAATCCTGCGCTTCCGATATCCGACTACAATCAAAGAACCGTATGAAGAACAAATGAGAAATGAAGAAGCAGACTCTCAAGATCAGACAGAGAACAACTATTCAGATGCTAAATCATTCCGTTCACAACCATTTCTATATAACAGAACAAACCCCGTCTGATCACTTTCACTACGATCATTAAATCATTTAACATCACACAGGCTAGCACAAAGACAGCACTTCTAATTAATTTCCTCTACAAGTGGCTCTCTATATAACAGTTACGATTCTCCAAATAATGGATGAACAAAAATATTTGATCGATCAATTGCTAAAATATTTGCTGACAGCCCCATTCATCCATCCCTCTCTCTACTCTTCTGCCTTCTCACCCACACACCATGAATCCAAACTGCTCACCCCAAATATGAAGGGCATCAGTTGAGCGCGGCTGGTCATTGGCAAGCGACCTGCTGCAGCAGCAGAGGACGTCATCTGAGGAATGACTCTCATCGCTCCTCCTCCTCCTCCTCCTCCGTCGCTAGATGGCGCATTCGCCAGACGAACCGACGACTGACCTAAGACGAGAACCAAGCATTCCACCTTCACATATAGCACACACACACTCCTTCGTTCCCTGAAGACATTCTTAAACGAAACATAGTAATCAGATAACGGTTTAGGCATGACTGATTCCAATGGACATTGAAGGGTGAAACCAAAAGTACATAAAATGAGTCTGAGTTAAGCAGTTCCAGATGACAGTCGCAACAGAAAGGCTTTGTTTACTCTGTGGAGATTGCATCTATATACATCAACCAAGTACAGTTGTCTTGAATTGTATTGCATTGCATATCGACAATTCACAGAACTCAAAGAAGACCTAAACAAGTTTAGTGTTAACCTCGGTTGAGAAAAGAAGAGATATGAAGGACATGCAGAAACTCATTCACAAATGAGTAAAAATAACAAAGAAACAAGAAAAATTGTTAGCACCACCTGACCTTACTCACCAGTTAGAACATCAGTCAATCAAACAGTCAATCATCAATTAAGCCATTCAATTAATCAATCAATCAATCATCCAATCATCAGCCAGTCATCCAAATCAATCAATAGAGCAGTCAGTCACAATATGAATAAAGCCAACCAAATTAATAAAGCAATCAATCAGTCAGATAAAAAACAATCCAGTCAACAAAGTCAATCAGTCAGTCAGCTAAGTAGACAGCCAATCAGAGTCTGAGATGATTGAAGGGGAGAATGCAATTGCACGGCCATAGGTGGCGGCCGTCGTCAACCATATCAGTGCCACTGACCCATGTGTCTATGCATGACTTGGTGTGGCTGTGATGTTGATACGGCGCTGACAGGAACCATGTTGTCATCCGGTTGAATGACCTGCACCGCATCCTCCTCCTCCTCCTCTTCTCCGTGTCCATCACCACCTGTTCCAGCCACTGCCTCATCATCTGCAACCAACCATCAACATCAACCCTCTCTATCCTCTTCATGCAATTGCTATGCATCCCAAACACATCTTCAATGAAAGCAAACCATGTAAACAACTGAATGGAATCGGCTTTTTCAAAATAAAAGCATCATCTGTTAGGCCTGAGAAGACAAGAAGATGGCAAGGGTCCTGCTGCTGCTGCTGCGGAGACAAAGCAAGCACATTCACTGGACCAAATCCCTGACTTAATAGAATTTCACCTAAAATCCCATCAGTTGATGTAGCAATAGAAGAGCAGCAGTCCCACCATAAACTACCCTCAGATGCAGCCATCGTATAAGTGCTAGCAACTTCATTTTCTCAGCCTGACCATATGAGGGTGAGTGGCCAGTCCCCTCCCTGGCTGTCTCATCTTCCCACTGACGGTCAGTGTACTCATTGTAGCTGAGTAGAATAGGGGGTGCACGTAGGGTAGAAATCTACAAACAAATTTCTGCACTGGTGAGGATTTGAACCCGTGACCTCTCAGTCCAACCCGCTAAACACTAGACACTCTATCTATCGTGCATCCACTGATGCAATGACTCACCAACAACGATGACATCATTCGTGCTTTCCTCTCCTTCCACCTGGATCTCAGCCGCATCCATTCCCTCATAGATATCATCATCACCACCTCCCTCCTCCTTATCATCCACCTGTTAACAAACAAACAAACATCATCATCATCATCATCATCGTCATCAACAGCATCAATCAACATCATCATCAACACCATCATCATCACATCATTTATTACAATTGCTGTCTAGTAGTGACTACACGTTCTATCGTCAGAGGTCGAAGAGAGCCAAGTGCCATCCAGCGTCAAAGGCAACATGCCATAAATACATGAATGCAACTAAACGTCTAAAGCTCGATATTTATCTTAAAATTCCTAAATGACCCTTAATGACCCTGAAACAAGAGAAAGAGCCAGCTCGGCCTGAAATTCGAAAGAGACAGTTCAGTACGAGATACCATTGTTCTACACGTCTATTTCACAGAATTTGTTACACAAAACTAAATTAGAAACTGATGACTGTCTGCAATAAAAATGGACAGCGATGAGATGAACCAACTGACCTCAAACTCGTCATCATCGATATCTTCCACTTCCTCTGGATAGCCTTGGTTGTACTCCTCTTCCTCCTCTTCCGAGTTATCCACCTGGTATTCCACTCCACCAGTCGGTCTGGAGCATTCCCCTCCCTAACAGAAACAAATCATCCAATTTACACTAACCACACCGGAAATACAATCAATTACAAAGACTTATCTGAAATATCAATCACCACAATCCCTCAGACTGTCAATCAACAATCAACCAATCAATGCTACTCTAGTAATCTGGCCTAGACAAGACTGCCACAGATTCTCGAGATGTTAAACTCACGACAAACAGAACAGCTGCCAATAATGACAGCATCATTAGGAAAGTCTATTCTAAAAAAGCCACTCAAATCATTAACTTTCTTTGAGCGACAGAAAGAAAGACAGAAAGACAGACACAGAGAGAGACACAGACATACGGACAGACAAACAGACAGATGCACACACAGACAGACAGGAATAAAGATAATTTCGTCCATGCAAAAGATTTACAAAGCATTCCCCTAACAGTCATTCCGAGGCCTGGCAATGGATGCTGGTCCTACCATATCTTCCTCATCATCATCTTCTTCCCCCACACAGATGACATCATCCTGTGGCTGGACCTCGGCCGCCGCACCCTCCTCCGCATCATCTCTTGGCTCCGACTGGTTGATCGACTCCTGGTTGCTCTGCTCGTCGACGTCCGATCCGTGCTGGCGCGACGTCGAAGGTCGGATGTCGTACTCGGTGGCCGACGCCTCCGTCTCCTGGTAGTCGGGAAGGTCGTCCGACGGTAGAGTCACGAGGTCCTCTGCCTGGTCCAAGGACGCTCGCTTGCGAGAGTCTTCCTCCTGGACGACGTCCGAATTCCGACTCAGTTCCTCCATTGCTAACGATGTAGACACCGGTTCCAGTTCACGTCTCGTCTGCTGCATAGAACGCATCACAATCTCATCATCATCACAAGCGCTCAGTATCATCTATTCAGAGCCTTTAAAGAGAACCATCGCAAAGCACAGCATGGGCTCTGAACAGAAGGAAGAGAAACGTCAGAGCACAGGGAAAACACTTGAGCATGAAGAAAACAGATGGATGAGTCAGTCATGTGTCAAAGGAACCGATTACCATCATCATCATCATCACAAAATCATCATCATCCTCATTACAATCATAATCGTAATCACCATCACAATCAAAATCATCTCTGCAAGTAATCAGTGTCATCTTAAAACATTCTAACCTACCATGATCACCAACACAGAATTGAAGAGGAGGAAGGAAGAATGTAAAGAAAGAAGGAAGGGAAGGGAGTGACCTTACCTCTGTTGTTGTCTGTTGTTGGTTGTCCACCATCTGAGCCACTGATGCAGCCTCCCTCTCAACCTCCGTAACTGCATTCGTCTCGGTTGTATCCGCCGCCTCTCCAGTCTACCATCACCAAAACAGCATCACATCAACTATTCTTCTTTCCACACCATAATTAATACATACATACATATATATACATACAAATAATATATATATATCTACATCAGATTTATGTAGCACCTTTGAGGTTCTTAGTTTGCTAAATAAATGTCCAGGTACATGGACCAACAAACACAGAACGTATTTCTTCAAGTATGTCCATACCTGCATCTTGGATCGTTTGGCCGGAGCTTCGCTGTCATTCTCCGTACTCTCTTCTTGCCTTCAATTAAAGAAACAACGGCAACACATCAAAGCAAAGTTCGCCGACCCATATCTCGGAATGAAATTTATCAGAATTTTTCCTGGTTTATACATGTCTTATGTGGCCCAAGAGAGACAGAAACAGACAGACAGACAGACAGACAGACAGACAGACAGACAGACAGACAGAGACGAAGAGAGAGCGCATAGGTTAACTCACTGTCTTGTCTCCTCCCTCGGTCTCTTGTTAGTGATGCCACTGCTGCTGCTGCTGCTGCTCGTTCCGCCGCCAGAGGGCAGCGCTGCATGCTCTGACGAAGTAGATGGAGTGACATGTTCGAGCCACCAGGAGGCGATTGGCTGCATCCCTTCCAAGACAGGTTCCTCTGAAGATGAAACTGAAACAAACAACGTCTCAGAAACTCAGTCAAAGTTCACAACATGGATTCTTAAACCCACCACATTATATTATTACTTAACTGCAAATGAAAAGTTCAGCCAGTTTCATATAATTATATGCAGCTCTACTTCAGACTGACCTTTATCAACCTCCCTGTCTTAGTGGACTGAATTTCTCAGTATTAACTCAATATAAAGGCTTGGTATTAGTGCACAATGACTGACGCCTTGTGCATTAGACAACGGTGAAATAGAAGCTAATAATTAATTAATAAAAGGAACATAAACGTCGTTTAGTGTGTCATGTAGTCAGTAATGTTACGCTAAACTTTTAATAACCATTTGCAGGGGGGCTGCATGCGAAAGCGGCTCATACATCCGAACAAATCTCAAAGACAATCTCAGTTAAATACTGAGCCACTGTTCGCAACAACAAATGCACTCAATCAACAATTGAAACACCTAAATTGGGGTCAGAAGAGTCAGAAGGTGAGTAGTTGAAATGACATCCACCTGTGGACTCTTCGACGTGAGATGAGACCGGTTGAACCTGTTGCGTCGGTCGTCCCTGCGACATGACGGCCGCTGCTGTGGTCGTCGTTGATTGGGACAAGATGTTTGGCACTGGAAGACCCTCATCTGATCAACACAAACAATGAATCAGGACAATGAGAAGAACGCTCATCCAACACAATGTCAGACAAAGATCAGAATATCTCAATCAATTACAGATTCAGTGCAAAACTTATTATGGAACAATAGGAAAAAGCCAGTGTTATATTTGACAGAAAGGAAACAGTAAAACCCAACACAACAGCTTAAATAACGTACAAAAATATCTTTTAAAAAAATTTCAAATACAATGGCTATTTCAACAAATGCCAAAAATTAAAGTGCATTAAAGAGAAGAAATGCAAAGACATGATAGGTGTACCTCAAATCAAATGAAGTGACACAATGATTCAAAGTGTTTCGTCCCACTTACTCTCGGGTTGAGACATAGTCGTTGGCATGACGGTTGCCATGGGCGTTGCCGTTGGTTGCGTGGAAGCCACAGCCATCGGTCGAATGGAAGCGACCATGGCCCTCGTTTCCGCAGCGACCCCTGCCGTGCTGCGCACCGGTTGGACGGGCGCAGAGTGGCGCTGGGTTGCGGTCGGTGTGGCTGTTGGCATCGGTTTGATGTAGGTTCGGCGCTGGGAGACATCGGCTGAACCAGGCCTGAAAACAGATTCAGCATTTCTTCACTTAGACAACACACTCTTCAGAGTGAGTCTTTTCATGATGATTCAGACCTGAATATGATGAGAATGTTTTTTGACATGTCTGGCAAAGGTATGGCTTATCTCCGGAATGCTTTCTAATATGAATCTTTAGATGACCTTCATACGCAGATTTAAACTCACAAAACTGACATTTTTATGGTTTCTCTCTGGTATGAATTCTTGCATGAAGTGGTAGATTTGAACATGCGGGAAAGCGTTTTCTACATACTTGACATTGGTAAGGCTTCTCTCCAGTGTGAATTCTTGCATGATTGCTTAGATGTGAAGGCTGAGAAAAACGTTTTTGACATACTGGGCATTGGTGAGGTTTACATCTGTTAGTCATGTTCAGCCTGCCTTTGACAGAAACAGTCAGGTATAGATGGAGAGGAGGCTTTTCAGATGCACTATACAAGTGTTAACATTACATTACATACATACATATGACTGGGTCTCTTGACCTGACTGCGGCTTGATTTTGGTGGACGATTGCTAAACACTTTGTACATTAGACATTAGGTGCTAATGAATTTCACAATTTGAATTAAAACGTCTCTTGCGTGCATTAACACAGATTTAGCAATACAGCATCAGTGCCAATCCCAAACCTGGATGAAGGAGGAGGGCGACGCTAATTGTCTTTGTTACCACACAGTGGTCATTAAACAAGCAAAGCAATACAGCAGGTGGACCTGAATACGGATTGGTTTTGGGCATGCACCATCGGTTTATGCCTGTGTATTAGAGACTGCCACAGAAGTCGATCAATGATAACTAGTAGGGAATAAGTCAGACTGAGTTGGAGCAATGAAACTTCCAAAGTCTTTGATAAATTCACTATCACAGTATTTACCCGGATCTCTCAACAGGTGGTGCTGATATAGTGGGCTTTGACGATGGCGATTGGCCGATCTGTCTCTGGAAAGACTCAATCTGATTCTGCAGCAGATTCACCTGAAAGACACCACACACACAGCCATCAGTCACAACTTCTCTCACCAGCAGCTATTCACTCATGGTAGCAGCTTCTTCACTCAATTCACACAGTACCCAACATACAGAGGCCTTGAAAGGCACTTCACCAAATGTTTCATTAAGACGTGATTAATAGAATCTAGATGTTAGATTAAGACATGATATGATTTATGGAAAGGCCAGTGAACAGACCCTCTGTTGCAGTTCCTGGTTTTCCCTGCGAAGTCTTTCCGCTGCCTCTGCCTCCGAAGTCCTTCCAGTTGTCTGTTCTCCAAGCTCTCTCTCGAGTCGCACAATCTTCCCTTCGAACTGTGACTTGAGCGTATTCATACGTAGCTCCATCTCCTCCGCTGTTCACAACCAAACAGTCACAACAGGTAAACACAACAGCCTTCAAGCAAATGACAAAGACAGAAAACGAAGACAGTCCATTTCCAACCAATTCAAACAGTGCCATTAATAATGATTAACTAATTTAAAGCAGTCATTCTCTATATTAGAACAATGCTGGTCATCCCTTATACTAGGAAGAAGTGCTTTTGTTAAACCTGCATATCCTACTCAAAAGGGGGCAACCCAGGTGACCTTATTTTTTGCCCCTTGACCCAGGTGACCCAACATTAAGTCCCTTGGCTTGGAGCCTACCCACATGACCTTACATTTTGCCCCTTGACCTGGAGGTGACATAAGTGACCTTACCAGAAGCCTGTTGGTCGAGTCTCTGCCTCAAGTCTTCTGCTTCGGTCGTGAGCCGCGTCATCTCGTCTTTGTCTGCTTCGATCTTCCGCCTCATTTCCTGATTTTCCGTTGTAACTTTCTCCATCTCCGCCTTCCGGTCCTCCAGGCGCTGCTTTGCGTTCAGCACGAGATTACGCGTCATGACATGTCGTTTCTCCAGTTCCTTCATCTGATCGGACATCTTCCGATTCTCTTCGACCGTCCGCGTCTTCTCCTCCTCCACCCTGTCCCGCTCCTCCTTCAGACTCCTGTTCTCTTCCGTCAGGCGCCGGAAGTCATCCATCACTTTTACCTTCTCTTCCACAGACTTGAGATGACTGTCGGCCATGTTGCTCTTCTCCTCTGATGCCTTCAACAGCTCCTGCAAATCCACAGATCAACATCAGTCACACGTTCTATGCAGTACACAACAGTACCAAGACTATGTCCAAAACTAAGAAAGCTAAACTAAGAATGTTAAGCACTTTTTGATAGCATGAGACAAATGCCCACACTTTACAAACAATGCATAGAAAACAGATAAAAAGGAGCAAAAGAAAGATGCAATATTAGAAACAGTCTAACTTTACAGAAATGTCATGAAGTCTTTCATGACATTTTTCCCGTGATGCTAATTTGGCCCAGTTTGTTTCAGTAGGTTTCACTGCTAAAATCCTATATATTATGAAGGTCATGTTAAACACACCTCATTTCGCATGAGCGGGTGGCATGCGAAGTAAGTCCAGTTTATTACCAGTTCTCTCATTTCGGTAGGTGGCGCTGCTAACAACATGGTCGCCAGTCGTTTTGTTTACAAGAATATGCAACAACTAGATCGCTAACCATCGCCTAATTCCGTGTAATGAAAGTTCGGACAGACATGAGACCCACAAGATGATTTTTCAAATTTTTTCAACTGTCTTAGGACGGGCAAACATCTAGTTCTTAGTTAACACAATACATAGATCTGTTGTTAACTCACCTGTTTAACCTTTGCCAGCTGGTCACTCAGTTCACGTTCCTTGTCTTCGGCAGTCTTCAATTGCCTCACTGCTTCATTGCGTTCCTGTTCGACGGCATGAATCCTGGCGTTAGCGTCTGCTGCCTGCGTCTCGCTCTCCTTCAGCCGCTGCTGGATCTGAACCAAATCCTGTTCGGACTTCTTCAGTTTTTCGTTCATCTCCGTATTTGCTGCCTCAACCATCTTTGCTTTCAATTCTTCCAGTTCCTTCTGAGTCTCTTCCGCTTGCATCCGATACTTCCGACCGATCTTCCTCAGCTGCACAATGAAAATCACTCATCAGTAGAAACACCCGGCAAGTTCATCAGATGGTCAGTAATTAATTATCATTAGCATTAATATCATAAGGACTTAGCATGCATTGCACGTCCTGCATGGATCAATCTTCCTTTAACTGTACAGACGGTTTCAATTGATTGAGCTGAAGACGTAATCTCGTCACCTTCGTAACAGTGATTTAGATCAATTAGATAGTCATGCAATGAGCAATGTCTCTGGAAGGTCCTTCAAAGGTGCTATATAAATGTCTTCTTACATTACACATCTATACCTATTTTGCCAAAGTTTAACCCCTTAACGACGAGCGTGTACTAAAATGCATGGGAAATCCTATGCAGCTTGTCATTAAAGGGTTAAATCAACTTCAAATTGTATCTTTTATGGTTCATCTAGATATTCACAAAGCTCCAATTATCTGCACGGATATTTCCAGTTATAGGAGCGTGGAGTCGACAGATGGAGCGTGACAGATGGAACTGTTTCTTTACCTGTGCAATTGTCTTCGTCTTCTCCTCCTCATCTGCGTCTTTTGCAGCGATCGATGACTTAGTCTCGGCCAACTGAGTGCTGAAAGAAAGCAACCATCCAAAATCAATCAACCAATCAAACAAATCGTCATCTTCAAATCACGCATGAAATCTGTCACAACCAAAAGGAAGTTCGTTCATTCATTGGACTTGCATAGCGCCCCCCCCAAGATACCCACTCAGAGGCGCCTCAGTCAGCAACTCCGGTGATGAAGAACAGCTTTTAAATGCTTGTGAAAGGTGTATGCAGAGTCCTTAGTTAAAAGAACATGCAGATCTGGTTATTCCACATCGTCGATCCAACCACTGAAAAGTCTCAATGTTGCATCTCCAAAGAGTGTGCAAAGGGACCTACCTCTAGATGCAGAACGAAGATTCCCACGTCCCACCAAACCTCAGGAGGGGCAAAGGAGATCCAGCAAATAGCCAGGGGCATTCCCCAACCAGACCCAGACCGAAATTCAATAGAGTGCAGTACCATACAGTTGGTGGTATTCAATCATCCACCTGATGAAATCTTGAGTTAACTCTGTCTATGTCTGCATTTTGGTTCTCACCTGATCTGCTGCATCTCTTCCTTGGCATTCACAGCTTCCGTCCTAAAAGCAGAACAACTCTTGCTTATCACTTCAGCTTTCAACTTAAACAACACAGACAAAGGATGAGACAATCACTCAGAAACAATTGCTCACTGAGCTGCGACCAGATCCTTTGTCTCACTTCCATTCCATAACAGAGTTCATCTTCAATTCAATACAAGAAAGAATTCATCTTCAACAGATACTTTTCATTCCAGTTATCATTAAAGAAATAAAACCACTGTGCCAATACTTGTTTTATGAATCCTGATACATTTTATGAAGTTAGTTTTAGAACTGTGCCCCTTAATACATGTGATTTAAACACAGCATACGAAAATCATTATTGGCAAAATGAGGTTTCAAACGCTGGGCTAAATCACAGCACACAAGAAACTACACACACTGAGTTCTTCAGTCAGATACTTTAAAAGTTACTGAGAAACAATTACTCACTGAGCGGTGACTAGTTGGTCTTTCAACCGTGACACTTCATTCCTATCAAACAGACAGAACAAGATATAATTACACATATAAAGTACACTTCATTAAACATATCAGACAATCTGCATTGGCATCCCAGACCACAAAGCCTATCCTAAAAAATGGGTGGATTCAGAGTCAAACAACACTTTATGGTAACAAAGGCTATTGACAGAAATTATTTGTGAACAGTTCTCACCATTTCACCGTTTGTATCGCATAATACAACACAATTACTGGACTAATTAAGACTTGTCCTTTTAGAAATACCTTATTTTTTAAATCCGCCACTGCTTGTACTCTGGCAGTGCCAGTTCCAAGCCTGGATAAAGCAGGAGGGCAACGCTAATCATCTTTGTTATGACACAGTGTCATTAAACAGCAACTACCTACCCATTTATATTTGCCTGTAAGTTCTGAGCAGAATCTCACCATGTAATGCATTGCAAATTCATCCCCTGATGTGTACCTAAGAACTGAGACTACCTGAAGACTACAAAGAAAGTTGCAAACTGGGGAATAGAATCTTCATGTGACAATGTGTGACTTACTTGAGCGCCTGACATTCTTCTGAGACGGACTCCAGCTGCCTCTTCAGCTGATCACGATCATCACTACATCAAAACAAGACAGCTGTATTTTATACATGGCCTTCCTTCCAAAGGGGTTCAGAAGTGAACACACGGCCATACGACAGAACATCAATGGCGCTGAGCAACTGCGCCTGAAGGACTTGCTCCAGGGCCCCAACACAGAGAGTCTAACCGCCTGCGTGAAGGCTCCTAGAGTCATAGGCACAGTGCTCTATCCCTCGGCAATACTTAGCCACACAATGATCAGGCTTCATTTTTTAATCCAAACACTCTTCCACACAACTGAAGACAAAGACTGAAAAGCGACAGACAAACTACAACAACTGCAACCAACCAGAAACAGTTCTTTACAACCGACACAACAAAACAGATCAACAGTTGCCAGTTGACTGCACAAGACTCCATTAGACAGAACTGGAGAAGCTGACACAAAGAACAGCAACCATGACAACTGCAGTAAAGACATGGCAGGAGATTGCAACATCGACAGTACGGTTATCTGAGCATGTCCTTCACTCACACTAACTCAGTGCCATCGATTGATGCTTGGTCATTAGATAGCACCACTTAACAAATACAGCTGAAGAGGCAGTTTGGGGGGTCCGGTGGCGCGTTGGATAACATCTGGCGAAGAGTGCGAGAGGTACCGAGTTCGAGCCCCGTTAGGGCGGATTTGCTTTGTAGGCTGCTATTAGCGCCGTTGTATTACAAGCTGTCTGTTCTGTTAGTAGTTAACTAGTTAAGATTGTTCAATTGCATAACCTGTAAATGTACAGCGCAGTGCGTTTGTCAGGCGCTAAATTAAAGAAAAGATTATTATTATTATTATTACATAATTCATAATAATACTGTGCATTTGTTTAGCTAACTGATGTAAAAATTTTGTTCATAATGACACTTAACTTCACATAGGCTAGCGCAGAGAGCGCCTCTGAGTAGGTATCTTGAAGAGGCGCTATATAAATTCTCAGAATGAATGACTGAATAACAATGCCTGCAAGTACAACAGCAAAGCCCTGTGGCAGAGCACTGGAATTAGGCAAGAAGTTGTGCAACGTACAGAGCCTTCTTCAGTTCCTCTGGGTCGTATTTGTTGCACTGTTCAATCAGATGGTTTGTCCGGCTCTTCCACCTTTCCACCTCTCCCGTCAGAATCTCCACTTCCCTACGCGAAGCATCGCGCTGGGCGGACACTTCGTTTGTCATCTCCTTCAGTGGATCGATCTCCCCTTCCAGTCTGGAGTTCTGGAAAGAAGAACGATCAGAAATACAGAACTCAATGAAAACACAGATCTACAACTACCAACTCTATAGATCAGTTTAATACAAGACAATGACTGCAGCAGCTGTTGGCATGGAAACATTCTGCTAAAGCCACACACACACCCAACATACTCATCATTCACATAAAACTCACCCATTAAGCTCTGTTTGGGTTGGCAACATCACCAACCATCTACTCATTACCTCAGTGAAATTAATCTCATAAAATCTAATAAACAACCTGCTTCATTAAAAGCAATCAACTGATTTAATGAGCTCAAGGCTTCAATCAATTAATCCTATGAACTCACTGACTCCATTCCATTTAAGTTAATCCAGCCAAGAAGAGTCATAGTATTGAAACAGCCAATCACAAAAGACAATATCTCCTCATCAGCTCAATACAGAACAGAGCAACAGGTTGTTGTTGTTGCAGATCTGGGATTATCTCAGCTGCTGCTTTCCTCTTCTTCCCCATCATCCTTTGATCTTGCCGCCTTTGAGCTTACATATTTTCTTTGTCCTTTGCGGCTTATATACCATGACCGTGACCTCATACCTTCCCTCACAACATGACCTTGACCTCCTACCTTGGCCTCGAGTTCTTTCAGCTGAAGGTACAATCGGTCCTTTTCGCTCCTTAGCAACTGGTTGCTGTCCTGCAGCAGATTCAGCGTTTCCACCTTCCTCATCAGCTCCGCATGCTGAGCGGTAGTCTCCATCTTTATCTGGAAATCAGCACAACATGGAAAACATATAATACGACATCACCTTCATCATCCGCACAACATCACTGCTGTTTTACATGGTGGCACCACCACCACCACCCCACCACAAGAATTATCATAATCATCATTATAACCACAACAGCCACAAGCAATAATATCCACTGTAACAAAATTGCTCTTCATCTCTTTCCACGATCATCTGTCTTCAGTCTGTCTCAGGTACGACTTCTCAGGTCCAACAAAAAACATAAAACGAATCACTTTCTCTCTAAACTTACAAGTAAGGCAACGCACTTAAGTAGAATCTAAATCGACTAAAAGTAACTCATAGAAAATGCATGCAAAAGGAAGATGCCTTCTAACCGCATTCCTCTCCAGCTCCTGAGCAAGAGACTGTTCGGCTGAATCGGCCTGCTTCCTGAGCATTGCCACCTGTTGCCTCAGCCGATTCACCTCCGCCTCAATGATGCCGTGCTTAGCCTCCGTCAGCTCCTTCTCTCGTCTCAGGTACCTGCAGCAGCAACAATTGAAACATTTCTTTATAAGGTTAAGCGTCTTCCAGAATTGGATTTAAAGTCGTGTAGAATTTTCAATTTGGTGACAATTCACGCTAGTTGTACTTCATAGGAATTTGTCGGACGAGTATTTGCTTCATTTTTTTAAATTTTCAATGGGTTTGATACAGATATAAAACCATAGTTTAACATAATGCAGAACTTTGTTACGCAATTCAGGTGGGAAAACAAACAGAACTGACTTAGAAAATGATAGAACCGCATGTGACCCTGCCATCCTTGATACGAAGGTGCTGAGCAACTGCGCATTAACGACTCGATCGTTTGAGGTTCCTAAACAGTGACCGCCTGAGTGGAGGCTCAAATCCGCACTCTCCCATTACAAGCCAAGTGCTCCAAACGATTGGTTACTGTAGCCCAGTGAGTCATAACTAAATGCAAAAATACTTCAGCACTCACACAAATATGGACAACAGAAAACGAGAGACAAACAACGAGGTTTGTCTAGCAATCCCTTGAGTTTGGTACGATATGTTTTGGCAATAGCTGACACACACAAAGGCTAAATCATGTGAAGGTAGGAGGTGGTTGAGTGATGAGTATTTACCGTATGACTTCTATCAGTTGATCCGGTGTCTTTGGATTGGCGTCCTTCTCGACGGCCTCTGCCAGCTGTTTACCCTGCGTCTCCTCTCTCTCCTTCACAGACTGCATCTGAAGCATCTGCTCAGACATCTAGCCACCACAAAACACACAAAAATCCATCCATCACTCGGCCAACAACAGCAGAAGACTAAGAAACCGCACCAAATGATAGAAATCCCTAATGAAACTAGAGCTGTACCGAATAGCATTTTTTACTATTCGGCCGAATACGAATAATTAGCAACACTATTCGGCCGAATAAGAATACGAATAGGGCTAGGCCTCGATGATGACAGAGCGGGGCATAAGTAAAAACTAGACACAAGTACATCCTTAATATACACATTTAATCACTTTTCATACAGTAGTTTAAATTAGCTTCATATTGACTGCAATTCTGAATTGCTTTCCGTGGCATTACATAAGAAAGTAATTGTACTTTTTACTGAAAGAGTGAAAGTTATGCAATTTTGCTTTCAGAACCACTAAACGTTCCAAAGTTTCTTCTCGATAGGACCATTTTATATTTTACACTTGAGATGCATCGCATTTTTAGTGCATGAATTATATTCTTCAGCCTAAATTTTGGCCTAAATGATCAGTAGTTTAACCCTGTTCTGGAACTTTTTGAATGGCCAGTAGGCCAAGCACGTGAAATTTTTACCTTGCACATACTGCGAAGTGCACATGACTGCTCAGATCATCATCTCTTATTGTCAAATATTTCCTTACTGGACTTCGCTGAATGTAAATTTTTAGAACACTTAGTACACTGTAAATCATAATGTTAGTTTTAACGAAAATCGAACAAGTCTTATGATTTATTTATCTCACGGGCATACATCCGGAAGCTAAAGAAAGAGCTTAGATCACAAAGGAAACTAGATAGTGACTCGTTAATTTTATATAGCGCATTTTTTATATACGCAAAAATTTATGTAGCGCCTTTACTATTCGTATTCGGTTCTAGAAAACTATTCGGCCGAATACGAATAAACTATTCGGGCCACTATTCGGTCCGAAGCGAAGCGAATACGAATATTCGGTACAGCTCTAAATGAAACACAGTCAGCAGAATTTCTTTTAGAGTGATTCAAGACAAGGAAGCTAGACTGAACACAGAGTATCAACTTAAAACAGAAATTACAAAACGATACTGAAAGGAGAGAGAGACAGAGACAGACAGACAGACAGACAGACAGACAGAGACGGCACATTTCAGCTGTAAAGAGGATGGACTTGGCCTCACTGACCTTTTCCAGTTCCTGGTGGAGCATCGTGTTCTGTGAATGGAGTGACGTCATTCTCTCTCTAAGTGCCGACATTTCCTTCTGAAGAACGGATTCTTGCTCTGCCCAGGACTCCTTCAAACAACAAAACCAACACAGTGCTCACTTATCAAACAACCACACATACAACACAACTCAACAGTCTAACGAGTCTGCATCTGATCGCTTTCGATCAGCCAAACTGCATCAATGATCTAAAAAAGTCTCACAAGGACTTGGATCAAAGGTCTTAACATAGACAAAGTAAAACGAATGACCAGATACGTTTTCACAGCAGAATCTGAGGGAATAATTGCAATGGCAGGAGGAGGAGGAAAAGGAGGAGGAAGAGATGGACGAGGAGATGGAGCAAGAGGAGTAGAACTGGTCTAACCTGTGCAGCTGAGCGTAGACTCTTGGCGTCGTTTGCCTCCGTCTCAGCAGCCGACAACTTGGCGTTGAAAGACTCCAACTTCAAACAGACAAAACAATCCAAATGAAATTCAACCAACCGCAGTTCCTTAGCTTTCTACAGAGACACAGAAATTGGTCGAGCAAATCAAGCAATGACTACACTCTGAATCACGACTAAAAACTCAGAAGCCTTCAGCCTGATGAAAGCAAATAGTGACAGTTACAGCAAAGAACTTTATCGGATGCGATTTGTGGCAGAAAGACAATACTGTTGCCAATACGAAAGAGAAACCGATGAAATGAAGTCAGACACGAAGGCCACCAAGGGTGCCTCTGATCTGTCTATTAACAGGCATCATGGTGACCAAGGGTGCCCTGACCAAAGTCTATCTTGCAGATGCACTATGTAAATCTATGAATACATCTCAACAAGAATGAAGCGCATCCTCCCATACAGAATTGTAACAAAGTGCCTACCTCCTGCTTAACGCGTGAAAGACTCTCGACATCGGCTGCATGTAGCACCAGCTCTCTTTCGTAATTACTCTGCGCCTAAAACACCCAACACAACAGCATAAGACAACTGTACCTACACAATGCCAAACCAACAGACTATCATCATTCAACACTTCATACGTACACACATCCACCTCCCACCACCATTACAACTAATGCACTTCACCTGTGCTATTTCTGTCTCATTTATATAGCGCCAACTTCAAGAATACTAATCGGATATGCTCGATCAACCAAATAATAGGGTAATAAGGTAGATAAAATTACGCATGGGGAAACCCCGGGCAAAGCCGGGTAAAAAATGCTAGTTATTATAATTATAACTATAAGTATTATAATCATTAATAAACAACCACAAAAGCCAAGCCACTGCTAATTCTCTGACTGGTATCAGCCACTGAACTGCTGGATGTTATGCTACTAACCTCTTTTGCTTCTCTCGCCTGAGTCTCGCAGTCGTAACGAGCAGCCACCTCATTCGCCATGGCAATATCACGAGAGTCAATCGCCTCGCACAGTTCCTTTTCCAGCTGAGCGATACGCTCTAGTGAAACTGCTCCCTGCAATCAAATGCCAAACCACTGAATACAACTGATTGCAGTGCATTTGCAGGCGGTTCAATAGAGCTCTGAAAAATCACACTAAAAATCTAACAGTCGTACATAATCATCATAAAAGTCTAATAACAGATGCCTCTATTTCGCAAGCAGTTCACAGATTCTGATCTGATCGGAGAAAGGTCACAACTAACAACACTGCAGCTGTTGATACCAATTACTAGACAACTGCATCCATTGTCCATCAGAGATTTCAATCCACATAAAAGTAGTTTCCAGTGATCAGGGCCGTTGACGTCCCTCCTCCTTTCTCCAGGATTTGGAGTGGCACTACCAGAGTATGGACAGTGGCAGAGTTTTAGTCACATAATAATAAGTGCTCAGACAATTAATAGAAACTCACCGATTGGCTGGTGTTGGCCACCAGTTGCATGTTCTCAGTCGTCACTCGTTCTTTGTCTGATCTAAGTATTGCGTTCTCCTCAAACAGTCGTAACCTCTCGACCTCCATATCCTTCAGCTCAGCCTCCAACAGATCCTTAACTGAAACAACACAATACATGACACACAGATGCAGCCCACTACACACCTGGAAAGAGTCTACAGTAGGAGGTAAAGAGGTTAAGTCAGCTGCAGAAGCATAGGGCAGGTAGCAGCTAGCTGATAATAAGCTATGCCCCAGGGGTCATATGATAGGCTGAATATATTAAGAAAAGTCAAGGTTAACATTCTCTGCAGGGCCAACTCATTCCTCTGAGAATCTTAATAAAACCGAAGCAGAAGCATTCCGAGCACTGGCCAACTTATTAGAAGAGGAGCTATATAAATCTGTGATTACAATTATAATTACAGCTTAATAGAACTGAATATAATTATAAACACGAGATCTAAAGACTCTCTCTCTCTCTCAGATGCCAAGTATGAGAATCAGAGGCACTCTGAGCAGACGGTATCTTCAACAGAGCAGTGAATAAGGAAATGTCGCTCCTTTCAATACCTTGCCTGGCTTCATTCAGCTGGACTTCGAGTGATTCTCGGAACTGATGACTTGCTTCGTTCTGTTCCTTCAGGCTCTCTTCCATTCCATCGGCAATTGACTTGTATTGGTCGGCATTTCTCTTCGACTGATCCAGCTTCTCCTGCAGATCTGCAAAACACAACAATCGCCTGACAATCACAAAGCAACGTCTGCAAATATCTTTCATTCGGAAAGAACCGCATAAGAAAAGACCACAGCAAAGACCCTTCTAATACTGAAAACCAGATTGGTTCGTTCATATCATTAATCAACCCAGCAACAGTGTCGCTATGAAACTGAATTGTCGCTGAAATGAATTCTCATACAGATGTATCAAGCATCAATGAAGGGAATAGAAATTTATGATTTGCCCAAAGCAGAACAAAGTCTTCGGCTCCGATTGAATCACATAGAACCAGTTGCAGACTTTGATCAAAAGGGGTCGTCAGAAGCATATATCCGATGACCGATCTTAGTCTCTGACAGAGACTGTGGATGAATTGTACGACTGACTGGAGAGACTTACTCTTCATCTCTGACTGCGCTTCATCTAATCTTGTCTTCAGATCCTGAATCTCTTCCGTTAACTTCTGACTTGGATCCGTCTGACTCTGTAAATCTGGCAACAAACAAAGGTAGCAAAACGATATATGTTAAAATTCAACCAAATCTATCTCACAGGTAACACATAAACATCACGTCATAACGGCAACAGTTCACATACATTATAGATAAGTTGATAATTAATCAGCACTGAACTCACCTTTCACAACAATCACCGCTGCAGTATATTTTACTCACTCTAACGGAATAATTCTCCACACAAATATTCAAAGTGATTGCTAATGAAATTTACAATCTAACAGGATAATTGCTCATTCATTTCAACTTACTACAGATGTACATATGAATACATTATTTCTACTATTATCATCATTATTATTAATCCGATATTTACATGGAGCTAATTCACTTCAAAAACGTAGGCAGCTTGAACACAAAAAGCCTTCAATTGTTGAGAAAAGGAAGAGTTTCAGGTGCAAAAAGGAGAGAAACCAAGTCATTTTCTGATAAGTTGGTCTACACAGCTGGCCATAAAAGAGGTGACCTGAAGTGAATTGAAACACACATCATGGAGTCATTTATAACTGTATGTAGATACCATCGACCAAGATGTACATTTACCTCTAACAAGTTGACTCATCTCGTTGAGCTTCGTTTCGTTCACAGCCAATTTGGCCTCCGTCGCAGAAAGCTACGACACATATAAAAAATCAGTTCAAACAAAACCTGAAATGCAATATTTAGTTAAAGAATTTTTCCAGAAGTGAAGTTAGAAGCAAGACCTAACCAACCGGTAAGATTAGAATATTGAATAGACCATTGAGAAGATCAAATCTATGTTCGGATACAATTACAATTAATTTATTCTAATGACTTTAATAGCAAATCTAATCTAATGCAATGACTTCCATGGTGCTGTTCTCAAGATAAAGCCTAAGAGAACAATTAAGGTCACTTCAAGTGAGATTGCAATCAAATTGAACCCATGGAGAAAGATGTTGAAGTGCAAGAGGTCAGAGAGAGAGAGACAGATGACTACAGCTCAATGTACCTCTTCGTTCAGGTGAGCAATGTGTGAGTCAGCTGTGCTCAGCTGCTCCACCAGTCGGACAGTCTTCGATTTTTCTACGTCAACATCGGTCCTTGCTTCACTCAACTGCCTCTGAATATCAACAAACACAAGGATATAATAAAATCATATCAACTGCAAACGACCACCACCACGTTCCTCTTCATCTTCCTCTTTCTTCTGCTTAAATCATTGTTTGCAAAACGTACATTTCCCCAATTGGAGCAGAGCAGTGCATTGTACACTAGAGCTGTACCGATATCGCTTTTTGCCGATATGCCGATACCGCGATAGCCGATTATTAAATTGTCGATACCGATACCGCGTATAGCCGATTATTAAACTGCCAATACCCATTTATGAGACCGAATATTTCATTATTTGTTTAGTCAAAATGTTCTGTTCCGAAACATAAACCAGTAATCTATCGTCACAACTATAAGGGTGGATGTTTAAATGAAGTTGGGAAGTTGTTAACGATATGTTTTAATGCATAAATAATAAAAGGCAGTAACACGAAAAATGAAAATCGATTAAAAACATTGGAATATGCAAAAATTCAAGTAAAATTATTAAATTATAACACAATTTTGACATCGGCACCGATTAACCGATTATTTCTGCCGATACCCGATTATGCCGATTGTTCTAATAATCGGCCCGATTACGCGTATGGCCGTTTAATCGGTACAGCTCTATTGTACACATACATATATGCAAAATAAAATACTCATTTGAACTTAAAAGTTATACTGACAGATTCTACATTGATCAGTATAACGTCGTTTGTTCATATGTATACGCACATGTACACTAATGCTAATTCAGACTCTCACTGTTATTAGTTTTCACTGCGGTCACTCATCACAAGAAAGGCTTAAGGGCTGGCAAGAGAAACATGAGATAGAAGTAAGACGGTGAACACACAAACCTCAAGGGTGATAATGAACGCCCTCTGATGTTCGTCTGTTCCTTCTGCTTTCTTCCTAAGGACTGCGTTCTCTCTGTCAAGGGCGTCAATTCTCTGGCCGAGCCTCGTCTTCGTCTCAAACTCCGCTCTCTCGAGGTTATTCTGAAAACAAAAGCAACGGCTCATCAGACACTGGCACAACATCCTCAGAAACACCATTCGTCTCTTATCAACAACGTTGAAATACTTCAACCATTATTTCAACCAGCAACAACTCAATGTACAACTGAACATCCAGCACGACTGATCACAGACGAACGATCTCAGACGTCCACAGAAAACCAGACCAACAACTTCTGACAGTTCACCAAGAAACCAAAGTATTTCAGAGAAGACTTAGGAAGCACAGCATGGCTTCCGTTGTCCAGTTCAGCTCAGTCGGTCCGTGAATCAACCAAGAGAAATTATCATTAATCACCAGCCGAAGAAATCGCATCTATAGAGCAAGAGATTTGGTTAGGGTGGGTTAGGTACCTGAATGGCTTGGAGGTTATGCATGAGCATATCCCGTGACTGACTGTCTCTCCTGACCGACTCCAGTTCACTCGACGTACGTGACTCCATAGACTTCAACATCTCCTTCTCCGTCAACAGATTCTGGTTTCGTATTTCTGCTGAACTCAGCTTGTCCTGAATCATTTTCATTTCCTGCAACAGTGTAACAACGCTTCTACTTTACAAGATGAAGAGATACAAAAGACAACAGAACTTAAGATGTTGCCATAATTAACTGCCAACCAATCAATGACGACCGCTTGTACGTAAACACTGCATCCCAATTTAATCGAAATCTTCTGGACAGAACTAGCCAAAATCAGTCAAGAAGACATACAAGACAAGACATACAAGACAAGACATACAAGACCAGAAGATACACAAAAACATAGCCAAGTAGGACTTCCGTAATCAAATAGAATAGCTAAGAATTCTATGCAAGTTTTCCTCTTATGATAATCATCTGAAATTCTTTAAGAAATTCTGTTTGTAACAGCCTAAAGGCAAACAACACATCCTAACCTTAATATCAGAAGTAAAATCGACAGTCAACTGCTGACATATAACGGCTCAATAGAAGTCGTTAGATAAGCCTAGACATATAAACAGTAGACATGAAATACCTCTCGTAGCAGAGTGATCGTCTGCTGATGTCGAATCATTGAATCCGACAGCTTCTGGTTCTTCTCTCTCAACGCATCGATCTCCTTCTTATGAGACTCCGTGTTAGACTGCAGCATCTTATAACGCTCGTTCGAAAACGACAACTAACAGAGAAACAGCACAGATTAACGACTGATCATCAAATGCAGAAAAGATCAGCCATAACAAGATCAACTGTTAAAACTGTTAGGATCAAGAGTACTACATCCAACGACCTCTAATGCTGTCAATCTGGGTGCATATCTCTGAGAAATCTCCATGAAGAGGCTCTATATAAATGAGCAGTTATAATTACAAGTTAATAATTAAAACCTTCAATTATCAACAGATTAGATGAGCCAGCAACAATGACGGTTAGTAAATGCCCAATAAGGGGTCTGTGTAAATTCTGGAAAATAAAGATCTCAAACAGTTTTTGTGAAGGCTAAGACTTGTTTCATTTGTAATCTTTGTTGCTATAATCTGGCAATTCATCGAAATAACTAATGACCGATTCCGTACAGAGTTTGGGTGAGATGAACAATATCAGGTATCGTACGTAAAATGAGAATGCTCACCTGTGATGCCAGTTTAGCATTTTGCAGCCGGAAGTCAGACGCCTCTCGGTTGACTTTCTCCAGTTGCTCGTTCAACATTCTGCAGCAAGACAAGGAAAGAGTCATACCAAGAAAACCTTCCATTTAAGAATTTATTCTACCACATACATTACACGAATTACTTTACCTCCATCCTGTTTGTACACCAAAATGCGAATCAGTTGAGTAAAGAGTATCTTACTTCTTACTCATCCATCTAAGTAAACTGAAGTAACAGACCTTATGCAGCGTATAGGAATATCTTTCATGCAATGACGACCGTAAGCATAGGTGCCAATACTTAAGCATTTGGTCATAATGTAAGGTATTGGGACTCCTCATGATCTCCTTGTAGGCCACTGGGCTGGCAATGGACAAATCCCAAGGTAGGTCCTGGACCCCAATTGGCCCCCACTGCATCATCACAGGACTTGCTGTTTAAATCTCACAGCACCAGATTCTACTCCTTGTCCAGAGAGACAACACACGCGTACGCATACAACATACCCAGACGAAGGTCGTGATGCAGATTCGAACCCACGACTGCATGATCGTCAAAAAAACAGATTACCAAGAGACGATCATTTCAAACTATAATCCATAGGTATTACCACTTACATATTCGTTACAACCTAACCACTCCATTCATTCCAATTTCTCTTCTCCATATCATACACATTCTATTGTTTGAGCCCAAGAGAGGATAATCCACCATTTATGACATTCTGTCAATTTGTACGACACACATTTATATGATACAGACGATGATTGTTATTACAATCATCGGCTGCTTACTTCTCGTTGTTTCCTTTTTCGCGTCGATATACAGAGAATTCTTCCTGCATTTCCTTCAGAGCTGTCCTTGTCTCCTGAAGCGCTTTCTGCTCCTCCTCTCTGAGACCCACTGCAACCGGACTGACTGCAACCGGTGCTGGCGTTGACGGAAGAACTCCCGCGGCAGATGAAATGGGAGAACGCAGCTGGAGCTAAAGAGCAATGCCAGCAGCACCAATAATAAAATTTCTCTTTAATTTTTAATTAATGAGATTTAAATAGATGTCACAAGCTAAGGAGAAAACAAATGGCAGGCCCTTAGCCAGAAATAAATACTCCAGCACATTCCTTCAGTTGACAATGCCCCTACCCTACACTGAACGACCTATAAGTTTTGATCACATTTAGGAACCCTCCAAAATAATTTCCACCCATCCTTTGGAGGGGTGGCTGGCTAGGGGTCTGCATTTCATTGATTGACAACTGTGACAAGCTGTGAAAAGGAAGGGCCTTAACAACCCAATGAATGGCCTATTGTAAGTTTCCAATTACATCAAAGACTTGACCCTTCTGCAGTTTCCAATGTAATTAAATACCTAATTGGAGCAGTGGTTAATTGAACTGTGACTGCCGTCTGGATTATAAACTGCCCAATAGACGGACATCATTTAACACAATTTATGCCCGTCCAAAATCATTTCCACCCGTCCAAAGGACGGGTGGCTGGCTAAGGGCCTGTGGCAGAGATTTAAATACTCCAGCACATTCCTCATTGACAAATGAATCATAAATGTCGTTAGCCACTGCCTCACAATTATCCAACAAAGACAGACAGAAATGACCAAAGGAGCGTAAGCCTCTCTTTGCAAAGCAACAGCCATTAGCTTTTCTTCGAGTAGTGCTACATAAGTTTCTTATTGACGTTATAAAGTCCCGTGTAACTCACCGGACTCTGTGGAGGTTGGTAGGTAGTTGCCATCGTTCTATACATATCCCTCTGTTGTATCAACGAATCCACCTGGTGACAGAAATAGGATTCAATAAACAACAGAGTCAAACGAATGATGGAACGCAGGTGCAGTCAAAAAACCAAAACAAAACGGCAAAGCACCAAAACGATGAACCAGAAACAGAGAAAAGCAGAACTAACCAATCCGGTCTGCCTTTCTCGAGCGGCTCTCATCTCCTCCATGTCCGCCTGAGCTCTTTCCAGTTGCTCTTCCAGTTCGGCCACTCTACAAGACACCAAAGCAATCACCTCTTATATATAATATAAAAGAACAGATATGTATGGGGCACGGCAGACGATCAGTTAGACTTCTAATGTGAAGAGTATGGGTTTGAGTCTCCTCCCTTGAGACGTTTGCTGTGTAGGGACCTTGACTTTCACTCAATATTGCTTGGAAATCATCACATTCAGAATTAATGATCTTGCAACCATAGCACATGCATAATAATAAAATCTTCTCTGCATTGTGAACACAACATATAAAGAAACTCTGTTCTTTCCTTTGAGACATTGTTAAATGTGCCGCATAAATCCTTTATTTCCTTCTCATATGTCGACTATTTTTCAAGTACGGAACACTTCTACACACATTGCTAACAACATCACTAGTTCTGCTAGTCTTCACCATTCCACTAGTCTCAGTGCCTTCTGTCCTAGATTCCTGTCTAGTCCAATTACACAGTTTAGGTCCAATTATCAAGTCTGTCACTAGACTATCAACAACAATGGCCTGTGTTTCTCCTGTGAAACATTCACCTTCAATCTTTATTTTAGCTACAGGATACTCCTGTTTCATTCCATTTGTGAAAACACAGGTTCTATTTTTCCCCATGTACTGATCTGGATTCACCAAATTTGTTTTTACTGCGACACCTGTAGCTCCTGTATCATATAAGCACGTAGCTTTATGTCCATTGACCATCATGGTCCTAGTGAACTCGTTTTCACTACAAGCCTCCTCGCTATCACTCAGTTCCAGTTTAGCGTCACAATACAATATTGCCATTTCTTTATTCTCATCTTCTTCTTCTTCGCATCTCATCATCGCTACTTGATGCGTTCTCATCTGTCTACTACCCTTATCGCATTGTGCTATGCGATGGCCTAAAGATCCACACCGGAAACACCCTGTTTGTCTATTTTCTCCATTATTTCTTTCTTTCTTATTCTCGTTGAAGTTCCAACCACTTCTGAACGGGTTTCTGTCTTTATATTCGCGCTGCTCCTTGCTTCTCTCCGGTTTTGCAATCGGGCTACTCCTGTCCGTATGTTCAAAATCTCTACCATGATACTTATTATCTTTATCTTTGTTCTTGCCACTAGGTACCCATTTTCTTTCATCTGATTCACGAGCATCGAGAAAATTCTGGGCCTGCTTTAGCATCTCACTAAGCTCCAACTTCCCTTTTTCTTTCAAGAACTTTCTCATCTCATTGTCACAACCGATGAAAAACTGATCTCTCAGAATGAGAGTTTCTAATCCTTCATATCCTTCACCAATTTCTGCCATCTGTAGCCATTGCCTAAGATACCTCCTAAGTCGTTCAACATACTGTGAAACCGTTTCATCTTCATCTCTAGAAGATTTCTTAAATTTCTTCCGATATCCACCCTCAGTCAACTTAAATCTCCTGAGTAATTCATCTTTCAACTTCTCGTAATTTTGGGCATCCTCTGCTTCCATTCGCTGGTACACTTCCAGGGCTTTACCCTCAAGGAATCGAGTAAGTGTCAACGCCCACATATTCTCTGCTACATTATACGCAGTGCACGTTCTCTCAAACCTTAAGAGATAGGCGTCTAAACAATCCTTATCTTCTCTAAATACTGGCATTTTTATGTTCTTGGCATTATTATTATTTCGTCCAGTATTATCCCAATCTCCTCCGTTCCCAAGTACGTCACCTCTGTTTCTTTGCTGAGCATTATACTCCGTCCTCAATTCAAGTTCTCTTAGTTTTATCTGTTTCTGATTCTCCATTTCTAACCGCTTCAGTTCTAATTCGTCTCCATGACGTTTAGCATCGAGCTCTTCCGTACGCCTCTTAGCTTCAAGCTCTTCCGTACGCCGCTTCTCTTCAAGCTCTTCCGTGCGCCTCTTAGCTTCAAGCTCTTCTGTACGCTTCCTAGCTTCAAGCTCTTCTGTACGCTTCCTAGCTTCAAGCTCTTCTAAACGTCGCTTCTCTTCAAGCTCTTCCAAACGCCTCCTAGCTTCAAGCTCTTCTAAACGTCGCTTCTCCTCTTTGGCTTCTGCCTGCCTTTCTTTTACAAATTCCCTGAGTTCACTATTTTCGAAACCCAGTTCCTGTCCGATTTTCATCCATTTCTGATATTCTGCGGACATCTTGCGTTATTTTCACTATAGGCACTGCTGGCGCTATATGAAAAATCTCAGCCTTGCGCTGATAAATTTCCTTAAGGCTATAAATAGTTGTATAACCTTGACCCAACCTCGCTTTCGCCGCTAATTACCTATAGCGTTCAACACTCTCGGTATGCAGTTGACCTGACCTCACCGAACTGACGTCACTATTACGTCGTGACTACACTTTCAATATGCAGTTGACCTGACCTCACCGAACTGACGTCACTATTACGTCGTGACTACTAATAAACCAATCAGACGACAACAAGAAATTGCAAATGGCTGCCAAGTGAGTTGAATTCGATTTCAATCTCAAAATTAATTAAGCTCGTGTCTATTTATCTGTCTAATTCTATCCCGGACGAAATGCCACCACTCATGTAACGGGTCCCCCTTGCCTCTATAGGGGAAGCTTAGAGTTGGATCTTACTCACGTTACTTTATTATCTCTCTATGGTGGAGATAGCAATGCATGTAAGGCCTATCATTATAGTAGAGTTCAATGAAGACAGTCTTGAGTTTTGAATATTAATTAGTTCAACAAATGTCTGATTTAAATACAATTATATTATAATGTTAATTCTATATTTACCTATTCTAGAAAGACTAGTTATTCATTAGTTCATAGGTTACAATCCTTACTTAGAACCAGCATCATTGACTATTTAAATTTATGTTTTATAAGGCCCTAAGCTAACCTCCCCAAACAACTCTGTGATGAAAAGTTATATTCACTTGAACTGTCCGCTCGTCGTGTAGTTACAGTAGATCGTCATTGATCTCCCTCTCGACTGACTTGGCTTGCTTCAGGCTGACGAAGTTCTTTTCGATGGTTCCTCTTGTCATGGCCATTCTGCTTGTAGTAATTCTTCTTGTTGAATTCAGCGTTTCTCCCAGCTTATCTCCTGGCTAGTTCTTGATGATGATTGCGTGGCGAATCACACCAAAGTTCAGAGTTCGTATAACTCGTAAACGAAAACGTTCTACGTTTGAGTTATAAATCGCACTTTTGCGTTAGATATCAAACCCAGTCGATCGTACGTTATCCGCCGAAACTTTCGTTAGTCCGACGAGATTTTCAACGTTCACAACACTACCGATTCAACGAAGTGTGTCGATGGACACGTAACGTAACTTCGCTTTCTTCTGATCGTTCTCGTTACAACAAATTACCAAAATTTGCTGTAAGATCAGGAGTTTGTCTATTGAACTGACTCGATCGACTACCTTAGTCTTTGCAGTCAACAGCAACACTGAACTGATCCTTTGCGATTAATTCTGCAGTCCAGGCGTGAAGGCGGCAAACCGCGGTTCACCTAGCAGACGACAGTTCTCAACGGTCCGTATTTTAATCCAACCAATCACGTCTCGCCAACATCGTCACGGATTAAGCCAACACCACAGGTTATCCCCGAAGCTTAGCTAAATATTATTATCTATATCGCTGGTTCTGACGCTGGTTCAATTAATTAAATGAATAATTAATCCTATACACTACAACATCCTAACAATTACTGCAGCCTTACTCCTTAACTGTACATACATATATATATATAGAGCATCTATCTACAGCACTTAGTAATATGATTTGTGTGGGGTCTCAAGGACATTCGCTACATCATACATAGACCAGAAGTTACTCTGAACCCGTCATCAAATCAGGATCTGACTCTGCTCTTTGGCTTTACACGTCATGTCACTATTCTAATTATCTGAGCACTAATGAAGTTTTTGCTCTGACTTAACCTTATTATTATTATTAAGCATTCATTAAGCGCCACTATCTAATGACCAAGCACCAATTGACGATGCTGAGCAATTGTTAGCTAAGGAATTGTTCAAGGTCCCTCTGCTGTAACCACCAGGGACAACTCAAACCAGTACTCATTGCACTACACGGCAAGCGCTCTACCTAATCAGCTAGCATGTGCTCTTTAACACGAGTTAGGTTAGCACAGACCGTGCTTTTTCTGAGCTGCCTGAAAAGAAGACACAAATGGTTCTTTCAGTTCATCTCATTTGTTCTGCAACAGAGTCACACAGTGTGATCAAAGCCCTAGTCTTCTAACTAGAAACATTCAGAAACACAGTGCTGCAGATGAGGAGAGGTCACCAAAGACCAACCTCTGACTTTCTTCATCGCCTCTCATCTGACCGCGTTCCTTTGCTTCACTCGCCTCGCTCAGCTCACGAACAACCTGAAGCAGCTTCAGATTCTGCTCATGCAGTTCCTCTATGCTCCTAAAACAGAAACCAAAGCCATCGTCAAAGTTCTCCTACTTCACCCGAGAGTTGGGGTCACATTAAACCGTCATTACCGTCAGCAGTAAACTCGTTATTTTCAAACGACAAGCAGGTAAATGAGGCGCTGAGAAGTAAGCCCACCTGAAAGCCACGAGTTTCTCTGAGATGAGATGCGATGAGCTGGACACTTCAGAGTACGAGTCATCGTCTGACATCCGAACGACCGTTCCTCTCGCCTCTTCCAACTCCTTCAGCAACATCCGCACCTGAACCAACCAACAGAGACAAACGGATCATCAACACAGCAGACAAAGCAGCAGCACACAAAGTTTGATTATGTTCCCATTTAATGAAAAATCTCAGATGTCCCCAACTGCAATCGAAAACTTCTGCAACAGAACCTTTGAATAGCATTTCTACGAAGAAGACTAGACCATCCTCAGAAAGCATCCTTTGAAACTGGAAGGAGAGACAATGAGACATATAAACACAGATAAACGCATAGACACAGACAAAGGCACAGAGCATACAGACAGAGCTATACAGACATCACAAGGTTTCAGCAAGCAGATTATGATATTTGACGACTTCAGGTAACACCTGGATGACACGGGTTCTATAGAAGTCGTTATATTAGATGAGATTCAGACAGAGGCACAGACAGAACAACAGACAAAGAGGGAGACAGAGAGAGACATACAGAGAAAGACAGAGATAGAGAGACAGACAGACCTACAGAAAGAGAAACAGAGAGAGACAGAGAGATGAGCTGAAACCTGAAGACTGAGATCTTTCATCTGGACGACGTTTCGTTCATTCTGACGTCGCAGGTCATTACATCGTCGCAGACTTTCGTCAGCCGCATGCTGCGATTTCTCACAATCCTATCAACAACATCACACCATTAACATGATTTCTCACAATCATATCAAAGCCACACCATTAACAGCTGCAAACTAATCACTAATAGTAAACTACTAAAATCATTAATTAAAACTAATGAACACTAATAATCAGAACTATAAAACTATTCATCAAAGAACATTTTTTCACTTTGAAAGAGAACACATCTAGAAGAGAGCAGCATCTATTACAACCACATCTAAGCAGAAGATGACATCCAACTATATAACAAAAGATAGCAATCATCCTCAGTGGCTAAACTGATCAGCATCCTCCGTACCAGGAGAGAGGCATCCAACTGATTTGTAAGTCGGTCAATGGTGTCGAGGGATTCCTCGTAGTCTGCTTTCTGTTTCTTTATGAGTGGAGCCTTCTCTTCGATCTCCTGTGTTAAAACAACAATTTAACAACCACATAATCAGATCAACAGCCAACACAGCGATCACCAGCGCATCGTCAAAGTATCTCTAACTCCATTAATTCCAGTTTCACTATCCTAAAACATTTATGGTTTATCGTGGCTGAATTATTTCACAACCCACTGAAATCTATCTGGCTGTAATTGCAACTGCAAATTTATATGGGACCACTTCAAGATAGACTCACCAGAGGCACTCCCGACCTAACACAAAGAAACAATGATCAAAGCAAATGGGTCTTCAAGCATTGTGGAAAAGAACAGAGACGCTGAGAAGCTCATGTTCCAGGTTCTTAGGCAGGTTGTTCCATGAGGATGGGCCAACCACAGCAACACTTCTATGCTGGACCGTGGAAGACTGGGCCGGCGGAACAACCAAGTTGCCTTGCGCTCGCTACAGAGAAATCTGCGACCAGGCAAAGTAAACAGAAACAAAGATCCTCAAGGCAAGATGGAGCACAAGCTGCCAGGCAATTACGAATAAGCATCAAGATTTTCAACTAAATGCACTTTTGCATGGGTAACCAGTGCAGTTCCTCCTCCTCAGGATTCATCGTTTCATTGAGATTTAACTGATTAGCCACAACAGCGACTGAAGCCCTTCGTATATTACATGAATGGCAGAGGAGATGAATTGTTTATCAAACAAACCTGTAGTATGTTGTCGAGGTAAGACGTCAGACGACCATTTTCCTCTTTCTCTTGTTGGAACTGATTTAATGTCTCTGCATACTCACTGTATATCTACAAGAACCACCAACAAGATCATTCATCCAATCCACCCCAACTATTGACTGTTTATAATAATTATACGATGTCTGTACATGGAATGTAGATGCAGCTGGTACAAGAACTTACGTCCATCCACTCTCGCAACAGCATCAAACAAACTCCAGTCGATCCAGCCTTAGATGCCAGTACTCGTACCTGCTGCATTGAAAACACATTTTAACCACAGCCAGTGCTGTTGAGTCTGCGTTTGAGCCTCCTCCACCATGTACAGACCCTGGGCCAGTCCTTTACTCACAAGCATTGATGCTCTGTTACATGGTCGTGTGTGCGCTTCTCAACTCTGGAAGCAGGGTAATGTAAGAAACGCAGTTGTATTGTATTGTAATAATTTCAAAAGAACCTAAACATCTCGTAGACAATAACATTTCAATTATGACCTGTCATCAAAGGCAACATCTCAAGCGTCATCAGCCGCACAACTAAGCACAAAACAACAACCATCCAACTCTGCCAGACCCAAGGCTCCAGTGGATAAAAGAGGAGGGCGATGCTAATCAACAGCATTGTTAAACAGTAACTAACCAATTCAACTAGAAATCCATTTGTAGTGACTTCTGCATCACAGACGCCAGATCTGGATGAAACATTTCACACAGTGCATCATGCTCTGAACCGCAAACATTGTCTGCATTTTCTTTCCCACTCACCTGTGTTAGGCTCATGCCAGACTTGAGCAGGCGACTGGCTGCTGCCGCTGCAGGCGAAATGGCCTCAGCATCTTCCTCGGAGATGTACGTTGGTGACTTCTTCTTCATCACCTCCAATAGCTCATTGGCTCGAACAAGCTCCGCCTCCAGCTGACTTACTCTGTCATCTGAAACAGTATTCAGGGTCTCTCCATTTTCAAAGAAGGTGCATCAATCACATCCAGTTTCCTCATCATTCATACTTAAACCAACAGAATTTCATATTTCTACTAACATTCTCTTCCAAAAATCAAAGCTCTTTCAGTTACATATGCATGACATACCGTGCCATCGGTTGATGCCTTGTGCATTAGACACCGGCGCAATAGAAGTTGCTAATTACCGTGGTCAAATGTGAACCGATAGGTTGTAATGAGGAGGGTGCTGCTTCAAGCCTTCACCCCTCCCACAAGAGACGATTACTCTGTAGCGACCTTGAGCAAATACTTCACTGAAAATTGTTCTCTACCTCAGATTCAGACTGATGTTGCTCGTATAATAAAAAAATTTAATAAGAATAATAGTTACAGAAAAAGGGTAGTAAATGTTTAAGAGGTCACAAACAACATGTTATAAGAAATGATTTCATGGTATGACGACTGCTGAGTGCCAGACCCTCTGCGTACCTCTCTGTGTCAACTGTTCCTCAGAAACTCTCGACAACTCCTCCTTCTCAGACTTCAGCTCAGAATACGCTGAAACATTTTACAGAAACAGTGCAACACGAAGTTCAGAAAAATTTACCATGACTAACCTCCTAGTATGTATGTATATGTGCATGTATGCGCGTACGCATGTTTCTATGTATGGTGTACGATTATATGTAAGCATATAATAGCTATTTAAAGGCATTATGCATGCATGTACGTGTGTGTGTGTGCCAATGCATGTCATAAACTGAAGCAGCAGCCTATGTGCTTGTTGAATGCAATTTCTATTTCGCTTCGATGTACAGACAGAAAGACGAAGAGAGACAGAGGAAGAGAAAGAGATTGATAGAGGAGGTGGAGACAGACCTTCTGTAGCCTGACTCAGAAGCCCTTGCAGTTCCTCAACGGCTTTTGCCATTTCCTCCACCTTTTTATCTGCTTCACTGGAAGCCACCTAGTGACCAAATCAAACCAACCACTTCAAATTACCGACAGTTCAAACAGACAACATCCAAAGGCAGAACTAGAAGCTCTCCTTTTAACATTTCTAACACAGTTGATGTTCACTAGTAAATGTTTTCAATAAGTCTTCACAATAGCTTGTTGCCTTTTGCAACTCTAATGACTTCAAATGCCATGACCCAGTGACAAGAAGTTATAATAATATAATATTTTCGTTTATTGAAACAATCCGGTTGACAAACCGCAACCGGTTACAGTGTACAGTTACGCAATAAGCCAGTTCAGCTTTAGCAATGCGCATGCGCAACTATCTCCACTTTTACTTCCGGTGATAGGTCACCGTTCATAAACAAACTGAATGGTGCCGGTAGCGATGTTGCTATGATCTACTTTGACGCAAATATTAGAAGATATTTGATTGCCACGAGTTCATGTTTAACTCGATGAAGTTGTCTTGTGGCATCTTTCTGTTATAAATTTCTTCAAATCATCTACATTCCATCGATTAAAGTCGTCCACTTTGAATGATTCGTCTAAGCTATCCGCCATGTTTCGCTTTGTTTATGAACGGAGAACATAGACATCTTACATTTAATATATGATGTCTATGACGGGGAACTATCACCTTTCCCGTCATGCCTTGCGGGAAATATAATGATGAAGTAGCTTATTGAAACAATTCACAAGAACACAAATGACAGAGGACATAAATCTTAACTACTAACAGAACAGACAGCCTGCAATACATGGCGCTAATAGCAGCCTACAAAGCATGTCCACCCGACGGAACTCGAAACCTCTCACTCTCTATGCCAGTGTGTTATCCAATGCGCTATCGGGCCCCTCCCCATTGTAACAGACACTGATAACCAAACATCTAAGAAGACTGAGGATCACTAATTGAGGGTGACTGATTGAGGATGATCGAATGAGGATGATCGACTAAGAATGATCAACTGAGGATGATCGATTGAGGATGATCGACTGAGGATGAACAATTGCGATTGATCAACAGAGGATGAGGATGCAAATAGCTACTAATGTTTAAATAAGCTGAGTCTACATAAGCAGGTGGACCTTGTAGAGGTTGAGAAGTTTCTCTTGGGCGACTAGTTCGTTACGATACTGTTCCTCCATCTGGATGTGGCCGTCTCTTGCCTACAATTACAAAACATCCACATCTTCAGATTTCAACAACAAAAACACCACTTACAAAACGAGCTGCAACCATTGCAATTCTATCGTTGCTGGTCTGAAAAGTTCCAGATGCATCAGATCCATTCAGTCCCTAACTGCACTGCCCGAAGTCATAGCCAACCAGCCCAAATATTCGCATATAACTAAATATATGCGAGATACACTACACTGGCTTCCTGTTGCGCAGTGCATTGCTTTTAAGACGACCATGCTGACATGTGCCACAATTGCTGGCAGTGCTCTGGCAGCGCTGTGTTCCAGTCTCGAGTCAGCTGGGTTGACGGTTGTTGCGCTCTGCGGCCCATGGAGATATGCAGGTGCCACGGTGTCACACTTCAGCTCAAGTCCATTGTGTCCTGCACTTACATACTGTTGCCTATCACTTTGTGCAGCATACATGCCAACTGTCTTAAAACACACTTGTTTAGATCTGTTAGCAAGTCATAGGCACAGCGCTTTTGTCAGTTACTTAAAATGTGTTGTATTAAGTGTTCTCATAGACACATACAACAGACGATAGACCTGTTACTATTTCGCACTTGTTGCGATCATGGTCTTATGACATCACAACCTGGCTAAATTCCTCTCCTCACATAGCTTAAATGTGGTTTAACACTTTAACGATGAGCTGCCTTGGCTTCCTGGTTACTGTTAGTACACTCTCATCATCAAGTGCTAAGCAAATTCACAAAAGAAGAGAACTCACCTCCTTCAGCTTCTCAATGTAAGACTCAATCTGGCTGCTCTGTTCCGTCTGACTGGCTTTTGATGTTTCCAGACTTTGCTCCAGGTGAGTCACCTGCAACAAGAAACCAAGACAAAGCCATCAACATTGGCCTACGTTACATAAAGGTTCTACATAAAAGCTCAGATATCGAAATGAAATGCAAGTGGGTCGGGGAGATGGATGAATGGTAACACGCCGACACGAAGATCTGAAGGACGCGGGTTCGATACCCGCTAGCCCCATAAGGTTGACTCAGCCTTCCATTCCCTGGAGCGACTGTAAAACGAGCAGAGTAGGACAGATGGGAACCTTGCAGACTGCGATACAGTTAAATTCGACTCCTCTTAAACTTTCTATCATCTGTTACTACTACATCACGTAATCTTACTGCGTACTTGTCAGTTTGAATGAATAAATGAATATTATTATTATTAAATCAAACACATGCATGAATGCTACTCCAAGAAATGGCAGAGAAGCATTGTCAAAGGACGACACTTGTCAATTACCTGTGCCATGCTGTTGTCCAGCAGACCCTGCAGCTCCACCAAACGCAGAGACTAAAACAGACGAAAACAGACACATCACCTCAGTCATCACCTCAATCCCTCCTCCTCCTATCCCAGTCTTAACAATCAGTTACCAAACTAACAGTAATCATAATCACGGATTTATTTAGAGATTCATAAAAAGTTATTCGCTGATTGCTTGCTTAGAAAAATAGAGATTATAAAAGTCAGTATCATGTTAGTCATAAAATGGTTGTAGCCAACAGTGAGAAATCAGAATAAGATCTTTTGTTATGTGTTTTGACAATGATCCAAACCTTTTCCTTTCGGACGGCCATGATTTCGTTGAATCTTTCCTGGAGCTGTTCGTTTAGGATCTCATTCTGTTGGCGCAGATGTTTCAATTCCTGATTCAGTCGACCGTCTCTATGCTAAGAACGAAAAACACTCACCAGTAAATCTAAACAAGCCACATAAAAAACATTCCCCAAAGAGAGTGCAGTGAATCATGCTGGTGTTTACCAGATTTACTGCTGAACCGTAAAAGAGGGCACACCTAGGACAGATCACAGCATCTGAACAATGTAACATGGTATGGTTATCACCTGTAGGATCATCATCTCCGACTGGGCTTCATCTGCTTTCGTCTGGGCAGTCAAGCGTAACCGTATCTCTTCACTCAACTTCTCAGACACCAGTTTGCTCTCGTCTGCATCAAATTAAACACAACAAACACGTATTAAGAAGATGCAACCACATTAAATATTCATATTCAACTGAAGCTAAACCGAGAGCGGATGCCAGCCAACAGCTGCAAAGCACAAAAGAGGTATACAGCCAGAGAAAAGACAAACAGGACCTGGCGTAAAGAAAAAGCGGCAGAAGATGAAATGGCACTTTCTTGTAGATTACAAGATGACGCTAGAAAGAGAACCAACAAGATGAGAAGAAAAAACCAGGATAAAGAGGAGAGGACAACAATGAGAGAGACAGAGAGGAGGAGAAGGAAGAGGAGGAGGAGGAGGAATAGGATCTAACCTGTCAGTCGGTCGACTTCTGCGTTACGTTTGTTCAAGAGTTCGATGAGATCCGTTCGTTCCAACTCTAGACTCGAATTCTTCTGAAGCAGCAACTGCTCCTGGCCATTCTGGTAATTCAGAGAGAAAAATCCAACAATCACATGTGGTTCGGAAAAGGGGCTACATAAAAAGGTCACAACAAGGGCCGACATACACATAAACACACATCCGTCCACCAACAACAATGCAGAAGGCGGCCATGACGTCACAGACAGTTCTCATCATTTATACCTAACAAGACTTTTCGAGATCTCTGAAAATACAAAACAGACGATTTCAGGCGTCTTTCTGCTGCTTAATTTTCAAATGGGAAACGTCTTTACTTTGATCCGAAGGAGTCATATTCTGATCAAGTTAGTTCAGCCACAGCATTGAAAATAGATATCAAGATGATTGCCCCATCAGAGAAGCCATAAACCCACTCTCATCCACATGTTACACTCCATGAACCCATTCCAAAGGTCTGTATGAACCTCCTCTCATCCAGATGCACCTAAGCCTCTGCACAGAAAAGGAAGGCATTACATCAGTTTCCAGAACAAAGTGTCGCTAAATACAAACCCAGTGTTTATCCTTTTCAAAGTAATTTTTCTGAAGATCTCTGTACTTTTCAGACGTCTCATTGTGTCTCTTTTCTGAAACAACAACAGCAAATGCTCGTGTAATTTTCTAACAATAATTTACCCGTACTGTGCTCTAAGCAGAACCAGAGACAACGAAGCAAACACCTCAAACCCTAAGACCTTTACAGAACAAATCATATTGCAAACCAATGATCAAGGACCACCATCATCTGCCACCTCAGCTCGTTCCTTGCACTCTGCTGATTGGCTAGATCTTTTTTCCCTAGGACTAGGACTGCCTTGGCTCAACGCCGGGCATTTGCTGTGGTTGGTCCCTCTACTTGGAATGACCTTCCCCCTCATTAAGGGCTAAACTAATGACTAACTAGTTTTTCCTCTTTGGTCTCTCGTTCTTTAAAGACGTTTCTTTTCCCCCGGAGTTTCCGAGCTGAGAGCGCCTCTGAATAGTTATTCTGAGAGAGGCGCTCTATAAATCCCTTTAGATACGATACATCCAGAACACTAACAAATTATATATCCAACAAAATGAGAGACTTAATCAGACATGGAAGAGTTAACAAGTCAAGCAAATACAAAGTTCCGGTTTTTGGAACCAAAAGCAAATCGATTGTTCCAATTTACATAATGCATTTCATCACACACATTTTCACCAGGGAAATTCAATTCGTGCTGAAAAAAAAAGTGAAAGTGATGTCATAACATGTCATCTCATTTCAACTTTTGCCACAACACTAAACACTAAAACGAAATCACGAATCTCATCAGTTTGTGAAATGGTCTTAAACAGTCCACATGTAGCGTTTAAGACACACGAGTATATATGAATGCGTGTGCGCATGCGTGAATGTGTACTCAGATCCACAGAAGTGGATTTTGACTTGATCAGTGGCGTAACTAGGGGTGTCTGCTACACTTCTTCATGTCGTCTTGCAACTAGGCTACATTTAATACAGCCCGGGGGCAAGAATTTCCTGAAAATTTTTCGTCTCAGTTCCGCCAAAATTTCTGATGACCTTTTTTTTTTGTGCTTATAGACTGGGGGTTGCCCCTGTTATATAATATAGGGGTAGGGGGTCACAGCTGCATGTAACGTTATTAGTGGGGGGTAGGCAAAAATGAGATTTTTTGCTTAATACAGTCCAATCTCATCAGTTTGTGAGATGGTCTTAAACAGTTGTAAAGACACACGAGTATATATGAATGCGTGTGCGCATGCGTGAATGTGTACTCAGATCCACAGAAGTGGATTTTGACTTGATCAACTGAATTTGTGTCTAACCCAGATCGGAAACAGACAGACGGAGTTCTGACGCAGCCTTTGACTCCGTTTCCAATCGGTCGTGCTCTGAACGTTGCAACTGTTCCAACTCAAAGTACTTTTGCTCTGAATCAATCAACAAACATCAAACACTTCATAAACACATTCCCTCAACAGTTTCAAAAACTTGTTCATATGTAGTACTGAAATGCACAATGCTTAAATTTCCTTTGCGAAAACGACTGCCCTTTGCTTCATGTACTTCTATTAGGCTATTAGGTTGTATTTCATGCTCACACTCCAGGCATGCTCCGGAAAATTCGGAGACACTAAAAACGTGTAACTTAATACCATCTATCAGCGCAACACAAAGCACTCCCTCTTCAGAAAACCACGCACATTGCATTACTCAACTGATATTGTTGGGTTCCAATATATTTCAGGTGCAATGGCAAGAAACGCCTTTTCAGGTACACACAGCGCACATTTGCTTAGTAGACATGAAAAGGTCCAACCGCCGTCAAACACCGTCACTCTCGAGGGACACTCACCCGAATCGACGCGCAGTCGTTCGTATTTAGCCTTTAGCTCGGCCTCTAGGCTCGTCTGTTCGCCAGCGTAGTTCTTGAGGGCATCCTGGACGTCCTCTGGGAGACCAGACATTTGGTCGTCGCTCAGTGGAAAACTTCTCTCCATTTCTCCTCCTTCTCCAAATTTTGAATCGTTTTGTCCCATCCTCAGAAAATGGCGACCGGCGCCAGAAGATGTCGCTCCTCGTCGCTCTATGTCAGTCAGTTAGTCAGCTGAAATATGCAATGCATTAACTGTTCAGCATTTTGAAATGTACTGGCGATATGATTTACCGGGTATGCGAAACTGAAGGCAAAAATTCTATATTCAAAGTGCCCAAGGCTATACAACAGTAACCAGGTTAACCCCATAGTTACAGGCCGCCCACTTGTTTCTAGTCCATTTTTGTGATTTTTATGATCCAAAATCGGAAAAATTTAAAAAAAACCAAAAACCAAAACTAAAAACCGGAAAACAAAAATCCAACTTTTCATCTTGAAAAAACTTGGTTTTGCAGCTCTGGTTGGTTCCCAAAGCACCAGAATATGGTAATGATCATGGCTGTCTGGTAGGCCATCGCATAATTAAACCAAAGATGTTAGAGCCGTAGGCTCTAACATCTTTGATTAAACCACCTTCTGACGTAGTTATAACTTATAATAGCAATTGTAAACTTCAAATTTCTAAAACGCTACTCTAAAGCTAAGCCCAGGGCACCAGTTTATTCACGCGCTGCGTCGTATCAGAGGGGTTGTCCAAAGATTGATGTCCAGTACATGGAGGTCCGAGTCCGGTTGTCAGAGAGAGACTGCAGGACAACCCTAATTCTGACTAGACGCAGCGCTCGTGAATAAGCTGGTGCCCTGCGCTTGGCTTTCCCGTGGCGCTTTAGAAGTTTGGAGATTACGATTACGATTACGATTACCAGAAAGATAGGATGCAGATGTACAACTCGACGCCTCGAATCACAGTCATTCTTTCCAAACTCTTCATTAATTTCTTAAATAGAGCCCAAAATCTCAATGTATGATTGTTATGTAATGCAATAACGATTACACTTAAGGTAAGTATAAAATCAAATCCGCTAGAGTAAAAATGGCAGCGGTGGTAAAAGATCGCACTCAATTCTAATGGATGTAGAAATATACCAACGGAGTCGAGGTTATGCGATCGCTCTGATAGAGCAGAACCGGACTCGGACCTACTTAGGACTATTATTTTGGACAACCTCTGATTAGACGCAGCGCTCGCGAATAAGCTGGTGCCCTGCGCGTGGCTTTCAAGTGGCGCTTTAGAAGTTTTACGTCGCTAAAAACCATAGATATAATATACGTCTATGTTACATTTTATGAACTTCTAGTAATATATAGTCATTGATGTTTTCGTGATATGAACGTCGGATGAAAATGTGAGTTTATATTAATAAGTTATTAAATAAATTTCTGGTAATTCTTCCATTTATTTACTCATTTTTTATTGTGAGGTAGAAGCCATACCTTATACGGAAACTATTTATTGTTATTTTGGGGTCTCTTCTATGGACGGACCAGAGTAAAATATATATATATCTCCTACGCTGGCTCCCTGTAACTTTACGCGTTCTCCATAATAAGATACTCTAATTCTGGTGTCCAAATCTCCTCAGTTAAGCCTTGCTCCTAAATATCTATCTGACTTCATGCGCAAACCTTAATCCGTTGCCTCACTTCGGTCGTTGCGCTCTACGGACCGATTGGATCTTTTTGTCCCTCCGACCAGGACCGCTCTAGTCCAACGTCGGTCATTTGCTGTTGTGGGCCCTTCTGCTTGGAATGACCTTCCCCTCCTCTACGGGCAAAACTGTTGTCTCCTCGTCTACTCGTTCTCTGAAGACGTTTCTCTTTCCCCGGGGGCTTCTACACTGAGAGTGCCTCTGAATAGTCCATGCTGCGATAGGCGCTTTATAAATGTTCAGATACAATTCAATCTCGTTTCTGGGTGTGTATCAAATTCCCGAAGCCCTAATCCCAAAATTGAATTTCCACTAGATCCCCGAAATCTATTTTTTGAGGTGACAACAAATTATTTGTGCAAATCTTGCTTCATTATAGTTTCCGAATATAACATTAGGAAAATTGGCCGAATAGTCCATAATTATGAGTTTTCAGGATTTCAAATGTGTGGTAAACAATTGTTTTTCGGCAATTCAGGGAATCAAATATCAGCAAATTGGATAGACCCCGATTTTCTGTTGGTTCTTCTGAACCAGAATGTTTTCTGCTGTACATATGATCTACTTTGTTGTTTATGTTTCGGATTTGAATTGTCGAAATTCTGTCAGCTTCTACTTTAATTTGAATGCATTTGCTTCCGTGTGTAATTTTACAGCAGTGAAATAATAATGTTTTCTGCTTTATGCTCTACCTGGTTCTTTATGATAAATTATTATTATTGTTAATATTAATAATAATATAAATTAGTACAAACATTGAGCTCAAAACTAGAGTGCTGTTGCTTTATTGTTTCTAGGGCTGACTATTGGAAGAGTCAACCGAGAAAATTTTGCGACTTCTGCAAGTGTTGGATTGCAGATAACAAACCAGTAAGTGTTACTCTTCTGGAATTACATTACACACTGCTATCAAGGATATCGAAGTCTACATAGTCCAAACGATTTAAATTTGTCTGGCTGTATAATTTGTAAAATATTTGGTTCCTGCTGTTGAATTGAGTGGGTCAGACGTGAATTCTCTAGTGCTCTTTAGGTTGCCTTCAGCTATTCAGCCACTCTGTTTGAACAAATGTTCCTCCAGCAATTTAGTGATGAGAGTGTACTAAATGTGACTGGGAAACTAATGCAGCTTATCGTTAAAGTGTTAAATGATGATCTATGTTTCCATTGTTGTAATTGTGTTGCTCCCTTAAGAGGGAAACTTTTTAGTTGGATGGAGAACAAGCTACCAGGTACACAAATAACACCAAAACTTACATCATTAATAATATTTAGAATTTTTAGGTATTAGGATTTAATAATTTGTTTAAAGTTATCTTTATTTCAGTACTTTTAGTTTAAACGATGATGTGATTTGTCATTTTAGAGTCGAGATTTTCATGAACGAGGAAAGAGACATCAGGAAAATGTTGCAAAAAAAATTAGTGAGGTATGTGACATTTTCCCCCTACTGCAGTTGTACTGGTTCCCTATTGAAAAAAATCCAGATTAAAACATGCATTATAGTTTACAAAGTAACGCACTTGTCATCATCCTGAACACAGTTTTCATCCTCTTTCCATATTGTATTCAGCATTTTTACCGGTGTGTTTTGTTTCTGTAGGTGCGAAAGAAAGGAATGGAGCAGGCAAGGAATGAGAAAGATGCTGACGGATGGATGGTACAAATGGAAAGGGTTCGTAGGACTTCAAAGCGGATTTTATCAGAGCTACTTTAGATGGATTTAGATGTCAGTCAATCATTTGTAGATCAACTGAGCTAAATGATCCATGGAATTGGTAATTTTATCCGTTGAACTGGTTACTTTTTGCCAATCATTGTGTCAATCATTCATCTCTGTTCTGCTTTAATCGATCTTTCATATATTATATCGTATTTATATTTAAAAGCTGGTTGCTATCTCTTTCAATTCCTGATTTACAGTACAGTTAAGGCCGCTATTACAAAAGTCATAAGAATCGCTTAACACGTGGTTTTGATTTGTTTACCAGGAGGCACTGAAGAAACTACGTGAGGACTTAACGGCCGATCCAAGCCTAGCCTCACAGTACGGCGTCACAATCAAAAGTAAGTCACTGAAGGCCATTGCATTTTAGCTCTCTTCTTATATGTAGTTGATTTTACCAGTGATGTATAGGGGCATCCAATGCAATTTAGATGAATATTATTAGACTTGTCAGTAATAAAATCTCATTGGCCTGTGACATGATACAAATCCCTTGGCCTGGGACATAATAAAAACTCCCTGGCCAGTGACTGTACTAGCATTACGAGAAGCAAAGGCATTGAAGTTACTTGGATATTTTTGGTGCCTTCTTCAATCTCTTTGTTGATATCTTTTTCTGTGTCATGGCTTGCTAGCTTAAACTGATGCATGATTTGAAAAGAATAGGAAATTCACTTGTGGAGCACAGTGATTCTGACTCTTTGCTGTGATTTTAAACGTAGGCCAATCAGTGGAAACGAAGGCGACGAAAGAGTCATCAGGAAAGGTTGTCGAAGACTCAACAGGTGGCAGCAGTGATTGGCAGGAGGAGCTGTCGTCTGAGGGATATGTTTACTACTGGAACACAAAGACTGGAGGTCGGGTGGTTCACTTCACTTTGCTTTGAAACTCAGTTCTTTTCATCTGTGTGTCTTCTTCTCACTGATGGAATATTCAGAAAATGAGCTATAGAAATGTGTTGCTATTACTACTATGAGCTGTTTTGCTTTGGAGCAGGGAGGCAAGAGGAAAGTTAACGGAAGAATCGCAGTTGTAAGCATCCAGACTTAAATTTCCTTAGTAGCTACAAAATTAAAGCATTCCTTATTTCTAAACTCTAATTAATCATGAACAATCAATCGTTAACAATGACTATGATGATTTAAGTCATTGCTTTTCTAAGACTGTTAGCAGTTAAGTTTTATTGGAAAACTTTCCTGTTGTTTTGCAGAATCAAGATGGGAAGTGCCGGAAGATTCCACACAGCCAAAAGACGCTAAGGTATGTTGCTTTAGAATGTGTTTGGATAGCTTTACATAAACTTTAATAAACTCGGTTAATCAAATTATGATCAAAACAAATCCACGTCTTTGTTACAACATGGCTTCGTTAAAGAGAAACTACATTGATATCGTTCTGCGAAGGATTATAGAAATTAATATGGTAGGACTATGCTAATCTTGTGAAGAGGATTAGATGATTCTTTGACTCCAAAGACTTAACTGTGAATGGTAGAAAGTTTGCTAATGTCTTGTATGTCTGTGCAAATACCTAAAAAAAAGAGGTGTGGTCATTTTGAGCCAATTTATGAACGTCTTCTGTTCCAAGTTGATTCTGACAATGAAGCTGCTGTTGTTTTTAACAGAAGGGTGATCAAAGCAAATCCAAAGCAGAAGAAAAGGACAGAGATTCAACTGCCGCTCAAGGTAGGCCAGATATATGTATGTTGCAAACACTTGGCTAACAAATACAGTCTATGTTCAGTTTGGCTTGTGTTTTAAACATTTTGCCCTTGGGAATAGAATGCTTTATGTCAGGGAACACTTACTTAGTTTTGTATGACTCATTTATGAAATCAGTGATGAGACAAAAGTCAATCACAAACCTTGAAATTTGTTCAATGTTTTGCTTCACAGGTTTCTGTAGCACTAGCGCTCTGTCAATGGAGTTCATTGACCGTACAGACCCAGAAAACCACGTTTGCTGGAACCATAGCTGGCCAAATGTTGATACCAATGCTTCTGTGGGCCCAGGGAATGTTGCTGTGTGGGTGTTGATGGGAGGATTGGAAAATGAGGGAGAGGACTGATCGTTTGCCTTAATAAGCTGAGGCTAAGAAAATGAAGTCGTTGACACCTGATTAAGTTATCACAAGAGACATTTTCTTCTGGTTTTTTGTATGAACTTCATTCTTTATTCTAGGTAACAATAAGATGGTGCAAAAGTCAGAATCCGATTGTCAGCAGCAGACAGATGGCGCCACAGATTGGCAGAAGTTGCAGTCAGCAGAGGGCTTCCCGTACTATTGGAACACTCAGACAGGAGGTTCAATTCTTACCCTTGCTTCTATTAAATAATATTACGCTTTTATTACATGTTTCAGTTTTAGTTAGAATTCTTTTGACAACTTACTAGGTTTCGCTCCTGCCTATCTTCGTGAGCTCTGCTGTCCTGTCCTTAGTGCTAGGGGCTCTCGATCCCTCCGCTCATCTGAACAGGCACTCCTACTTGTCCCTTTTGCTCGAACCTCCACTATGCAGAATCGCGCTTTCTCGGTGGGGGGCCCCTCGACCTGGAATGGCCTTCCTCTGGAGCTTCGCCTTGTTCCTAGGACCTTCTCTCCCACGTTCTTTTCTCACCTTAAAACCGTTCTTTTTGGCCGTGCTGGAGTCGGGAGCGCCTCTGAGTAGTTTCCTTGAAGGGGCGCTATACAAATGTTCGGTATGAATGAATGAATGAATGAACTTAAGGATTAGGGTACGTTAATTTTATCTGTATTGCAACTGACTGACATTATTATGCCTCTTTAAGACTTTTTTATTAGTTTCTTCTCTTGTGCATTAGTGATTTTTTGCATTGTTGTATTTATGCCAATGGATTGTGGTTCCACTTTCTGTAATGTTCAAAGGCATCGTTGATCATTCAACAGAGATTGTCATTGCTAGGTCCAGATAAAAAAATGAAATACCTGGTAAGAGAAGATGAAGAGCAGTCCGTTGAGCTAACCCACACAGGCTCCCTGGCATGGGTGTGAATTGTTGGCACCTTCATTTATGTACGCTCTGTTTTTCCTCAACCTCACCATCTCATCTTCCCAGTGACAGTACTCTCATTACAGCCAAGTTGGCCACTTGACCCCCTCAGCAAGAGGTCAAGGCCACTTGACCACCTCAGCAAGAAGGTCAAGTGGAACTGAAATCTTGAAGCAAACCTTTCTGCTGTAGTGGATATTCGAATCCCGACCTCTTTGGTGACAGTCCAGCACATAAATTGCCTCTTGCAGAAAGGGTGAGGCACAGAGATGTCATTGTGTTTGCGTGGATATCTTATTTTCTATGAAGACAGGTATGGCATCTATCTGCATATGCATCTTTTAAGTGTCTGTTTCTGATGTGTGGTGCTGTAGAAGTGAGCTGGGAGCGGCCATCTTCCGTATCAAACGATGTCATCCCGGCCAAAGAAGAAGAGTTGACATCCACTCCAGCTGTTACTGCTGCTGCTGCTGCTGCTGCTGCTGATGATGATGATGATGAAAAGTCTTCCAGTCCTAAGGTAATATTTGTCTCCGTTTTCATGGTTGAACAGTAACAGTTATAGCCTAAACGTTACACTTTAATTCCCCGTGGCAGAAAATTCCGTTCGATGACAGCACTTTCTCCCATGATTTCTGGTCATGCTAGATAAATAATATTTTTATGAATGCTGTTAATTTTCTGTACAAACTATTTTGGTTATTAGCCCAGTGCATGTTTTGTGTGGAAATCTTCATGTTCTTAGGAGGCAGGGACGGAAACGGAGAATAAGTCACCAAAATCACCAAAATCGCCAGCAACAGAGGAGGAAGAAGAGGATGAGAAGAAGGTTGAACCTGTTCGCAAGAGACCAAGACCTTCGGTTTATGGGGAGTGGCAGGAATTGAAAGAAGAGGAAAGGTTAGAAACTTCACCAATTCTACTTTGAAATTTCTGCCATTAGTCAGAACGCTAATATTTAACTCGTGAAGCTGAAGAAAGCCTCTCTTTGCGTCCTTTCCATAAACACTTCAACACTGTTCGTTCGTCGTTTCATTGTGTTAGGTTGGATGAGTCGGTCGTGAAGTAGTGCTATATAAATTTGTTATTATCATTACCATTTAATGTCTATAAATGTTCTATTACGGTATTACCATTACCAATGTCTAAAATTACTCTGCCACACAAAAACTGCTTATTCACCGGCGCTATATCAACAAGAACCAGGTTGTTTGTGGTCAGGTTTTGTTGCCAGGTCAGAATCGAGCCAAGGAGAGAGTTTGATGCTACGGTCGAATTCGTTGGTAATGGTGGTCAGTGGTTGGTGGATGAGTAGAATACGATAGCTTGGTAGCCTCATGTCTTATTGTATGTTATCGTATGTGTGATCTTTTCAGTGAACCAGTGATCGATCTCCAGTTACCAGTCGATCATAGCGCAACAGAAGTGAGGACAATCGTTCTTTCAGCAGAACCGAAGCTCAAATTTAAGGAGAAGACGATCGAATCGTTAGGCATTCGATCGACAGGATCGAAACCGGTTGAATTCAAAAAGCGGAGACTGAACTCCGGAGCCGTGAAAGGAAACATTCGCCGAGCAGACGACCAAGACACGTGACAACATGATTTAAAGATTTAATCGACTTATCTAGCGTGGAAGAACAATGTGAAGTGGAAAGTGGACGTTTGGTGAAATGCTTCAGTGTGCAGAAAACGGCTGAACGGTGGTTTAATAGCGGTTGTATGTTAAGTGTTGTTTGAGAACTGTTTCAGAATGCAACATCATAAGACAATTGTAGTTGTCTCCTTTCAAGTAAAATAGGTGTTTGTTGGTTTGATGTCTTGAGAGAGCTGTTGTTGAAGGATGTGCTGGAGACCATGATGGAGACCAGTGGAAGAGATCAGACCATTTCCTACTATGTGTTGTTGCAGTGTTTCTCTGTTGTTGGATGAAAGTCGGATGATGTCCGGATGTTTTGGATGATGTGGGTCGATTTTAATGGAATGAATTGTCTGCTCGTTGGATAATTACTGACCATTTTAGATTAGGGCGCTTTGATCAAGAACAAATCCTGTATAATGGTTATGGCATCTCCTTTACTGCCCCCACTCCCATCCCCAGGCCATTACCGTGGATACTGAACTGAAGACGTCTGTTATACAATACAACTGTAGTTGATATTGCTCTCAGTGTGATTCTCCTTACAGATTTTATTTTAGTTATAGTTATAGTTATAGTTAATGGTTTCTTATTTTAGTTATAGTTATAGTTATAGTTAGTATTATTTTTTAGTTATAGTTATAGTTATAGTTAATGGATTTTTATTTTAGTTAATTTTAGTTACTACTTAGTTACAATAATTAAGGCTATAAGCAAAATTGTGCGTATTAACACGCTATTTCACAATTTGCTCAGAGCTTTGAAAGCCTTTGAAGCATGGGTGCATTCAGCTTCATGAATACACGAGTTTCTAAATTAACTGACAAATTGCATAATAAAAATATCGCATTTTTCGTTCTCATTTATGTCGAATTGTCCATATTGCACTTCCTATTTTTATTTTTTGTATTAACGAAAATAAAGATGAATTTTCGTTAGTGTTATTTTCGTTATAGTTATAGTTATAGTTAATGATATTTTTAGTTATAGTTATAGTTATCGTTAACGAAGTCATTTTATTTTCGTTAACGAACATTTTCGTTATCGTTATCGTTAACGAGAATCACACTGATTGCTCTCCTTCCAAAGTTCAGAAGTTCCCACACAGCCATTGATGGCGCTTAGAAATTGTGAGTGAAGGACTTCAGCTCAAACACATACTTTCCGCATTCTTTGCGCTTCTGAGTAGATAATCTTGAAGGCGCTATATAAATCTCTTAAATGAATTACAGGCCGATTATTCTAACCAATCGGCCACCGTGCCCCACAATCAGCCACCATGCTACTCTAAGGTTACTTAAGCTCAATGTGGCTGTCTGTTTATTACGAAAATATCAAAGCCTAAGGGATAAAGCCTAATTTGGATAAACAGGGACTATGCCTAAAGTTCACATCATCAGAACTGGTAGACTCGTGAGTGCAGAGAGAGAGAGACCAAGTAACTTAAATACTTCTGTAGCACCACTATAATAATGCTCTCGGTCTATGTTTGTTTCGAGTCATCGACTGTTTACGAACTACGGCACTCAAATCTCTAGTATTATTATTATTATTATAAACAAAATCGTTGTACAAGCAACATTTCATGGGTACTGTCAAAGCCAAGAAGATCATAATTTACTCAGTTTCTTACCTACGCATAAAAACTGACGAGTTACTATTTGAGGAGAAGGAATATTAGCTACAGAATTTGAGATTTTCTATATTAATGTGCAGAGTTTGAACGGGAAAAAATTCGTAATTTGAATTGAGCACCATAAAGGTAGCTGAAGAGCGAGCGTCAGAGAGTCAGATCAACGTCGCGAGATCTCTCGTCAATTGAACGAGATCTCGTCATCTTGTAAACAGGATTTGGTCGAATCAAAGTTTTTCGATCGTTTATTTTTAATTTAATTTACTAATCAAAGAATTTTCCAGAGCCATATAATTTCACCAAACGGACGGATAGATGGAAGCGATTCTTCAGGGGTGGCTGACGAAATCGCCGCCAGAAAAGAAGCAGTTTAAACTCTTTGGATCCGTAAGTGGTTCCTTTGGTCGTCGATGCAAATTAGTTTTATAGCGCATTTTTGACCTTCCCGGTTAATATTATTTTTAGATTAGCGTCCAGGATTCTGAAGGTCTGTGTAGGGAGATTGAAATTGGCCTTGTCTGCTTTTGAAGATCTTCGGAATTGTCCTAGTCACAGTCTATTATTTTATCCTTTTGGCGCTCCCATCTGTATAAATAGTCGCACCTGTTACAGAGACTGTGATGCCTGTGTGATTCATTTGAAAAGCCTGTTTCCACAAAGTTGGCAGCAGCAGAAACGTGTGTCCTTTGATAGCCTCTAGTTGAAGTTTTCCATCGGATGACACACGCCACACCTGGAAGTGGCAGTAGCAGCTTCATGACTTAGAGTCAACGGCAAACTGAAATCACAAGAGTAAGAAAAATACTGAGGTATTAAGTAGCATTTTAATGTAGTGGCATTTAGGGGCTTTTTTGTTCAGCACAATGGGGGCAAGAACCTTTAACCCAGTTCCATAGTTTCTTAGAGCCTGTGGATTTGTTCTACCTTGGGCAAAGACAAAAATAGGTACTTGATCAGATTAATTATTAAGTTTAGATCTGGTGAATGCTATACCACTGGACCAGTCATTGATTTGCAGTTAAGTAGTTGATAACTGTGTTATTTCCTTTAATAAGTTGAAAATGTTCTGCATCTGAATGATAACATTGACCTCATTTCTTCTGGGCATTTCTTTTAGAAATGGAGAAAGAGATATTTTGTTCTGTATGCTCCACCGACCGTCGATGGCATTCCGGACGCGCGTACGGCGATTCTCGAATATTACTCGAGCAAGAAGCTGCACAACAAATGCGGAACGATAAATCTGTCAGACTGTGAGGAGGTCTTGTCAAGTCTGGACTCAGAGATGTTTCAAAACGTCTTTGGTCTTCGGACGATGCATAAGAACCACCTGCGCACCTACTACTTGGCGGCTGCCACAGAGGTCGAGATGAACAAGTGGGTCAACAGACTGTGCCAGGTTCTGGGACTGACCGAAAATGGTTAGAATGACTTTCAAACTTATTTGAATGTTCTGTGATCACCATCAGTGTTTCCACTCTCCATTTTCAGAAATCCCAAGATCTTCCAAAAAATTTCCAAGATCTTGGGAAAAATCCCAAGGAGTGAAGGCCCTGATCACCATAAGATGCCTTTTAGATTTTCATACTTGGAGCTAATGAACTGTTTGAAGATTAACATAGGATGGAAAATATTATGGTTGTGGAGAATCTCATATTCTTGGTGTTGAGCTTACAGCGAAATTTGGGTTCTCCAGTCACATTAAACGTCTGACCATAAAAGCAAGGCAGTCCTTTTATGCACTTCGGATCCTGAGGTCGCACGGGCTCTCGGGGGACAGTTTATTTGATGTAGTTCGTGCCACTACGGTTGGTATGATGCTGTATTGCTCGCCTGTGTGGTGGGGCTTTGCGAGAGTGCAGGAACGGGAGGCCCTTGAGGGAATTATCCGAAGGTTGGTACGCCAGGAAAAACTTAAATTCCATCTTCTCCCTCATTTGAGACTCTCTGCAGCAATGCGGATACTAGACTCTTTGCCTGTATTCTGCACAATCCTTGTCATGTATTGCATAAATTGTTGCCGCCGATCAAGCAATCGCGCTACTCCCTGCGACCACGGTCCCATAACCGTGAGCTTCCCATGTTTGACAACCTGTCTCAGAAATGCTTCCTTGCCTGGATGCTATACAAATAAACTATGTTTTCCCTAGATCTGGCTATTTAAGCCCTTCATTTTCCCCTATGACTAGCTCTAGCTCTTCTTCCTCTGTACAATAAAGCCTCTCATTCAATTCTATGGTTGTATATATAAATTTTGTTTATTTGTTTGAATGTATTAATCTTGCTATGTACAGTGCTGTGCGTTTGCTAGTGCTTCTCAATAAAGGAAATACTTACTTACTTACTTACTTATGAACGTCCAGCAGTCTTAGATAACCAGTTTAAGGCTTTAAGCTAATCTAATGACTTATGTCGTGTGGCGTTATCACAATGCTCAAAGCTTCTGTTGATGATCGCTTCAAATGAAACTGTGGCAGATAATCGTAATCCGCTGGAAAAGCCAGATTGAAATTCAATCTATAGGTGAGAGTAATGAGAAACTGACTGCATTTGGAGCCAGTTTTCAGTTTTAGCTTAATCAAATATGTTAATTGTTATGACTTAAGTTGTTCAACATTGAGAAGGATTGATCGATTTGCAAATAATAATAATAATATTCGTTTATTCATTCACAAGTTGTCATGACCACAGTGTATATACAAACATTGAGTTAAACACTTGGCCACAAGTTAAACCAGTTCAAGCATGTATGTTTATTGTACTGAAAGACCACCACATCCGCAGAAGGCTTCTTCACATGCGTTAATATTTAAGCCTTGAAATTATAACGCACCTGTGCTCAGAGGCTTTCCTCAACTGCTATTGTTACTGTCCAGCAGTGAATGAATGACTCTGATGTATCTGTTGTCTTTCTTCTGTGACAGACGATGGTCTCAGTCCTCAGCCGCATCTTCCGTTAAGACCCGGTCAGCCTCTGCGGTCGTTGCACATGACAACGCAGCCAATGGGAATCCCTGGCAGCACCAGGCAGACATTCCAGCCTACTCCTCGACCTCTCACTCATCAGACGCATCAGCCTCACTTTGGTCAGTCGTCCGGTGGTGGCCTTCTGTCTCCAGCGCCCCCTCCCATGCGTCCCGTTCCGTCCACTCCAGCCGCTCCCTTCTCTCGGCTCAACATATCCGAACCGAATCTCCTCGATGCTGCTAAGGGAGGTTATCCAGACAACCGCTGGGATGTCGCGGATGACGGTCTACGGATCGCTTCTCCTCCGGGACCGTCACGATTGGCTTCTCCGCCTGGAGTGCCATCGAGCCTCAAGTCAGCCGGGTCTTTTCCAGAACTCGACCGGTTTTCGCCAACCACACGTAAACCGATGCCAGGAGAAGGCAGGGAGTTCATGGAACTACCACCAATACCTCCAGAGAAGACGGGGCCTAAAGCTCCTGTTGCTACGGTTGAACCCGTTCGAGATGCAGACTACGACCTTCCGAAGCAGAAATACTACGAACGAAGTGATGGAGAGGAAAAGGAGATGAAGAATAAATCGGCCGATGATTCCTGGTACAATTCTCCTCCTTCCAGGTACAACAAACCCCCTTCGGACAACAGTTTCTACAATTCTCCACCTTCGAGGTACAACAACGCACAGCCTCCAAAGAGTGACGTCTACAACGTACCTCCGCGAGAACAATACAAATCGATGGGGGGAGACTCTGGACTGGGAGCGTCGAATGAGAGGATCCGGGAGGATGGTCATGAGTGGTATAACGTCCCACAGACCACATCTGAGGAGGGGGCACCTCATGCCCCTGCCAAACACCACGAAATGCGAGATCCAACGGACGGCTTCCTGAACGTTCCTCCTTTAAAGCCAAAGCGGTTCACACAACAAGACGATGATGATTGCTATAATGTGCCGAGGTTGAGCGCCAACTGGAGCGACCGTCAGGCGGGTGTTGCCAACTGGAACCAGGGCCAGGTAAATGGCGGCGCCAACTGGAATGAACAGCAGGTTAGCAACTGGTGGAATTGTCCACAGAATTTAAGACAAGATTCAGAAGACTGCTATAACGTTCCGAAATCTCAGCAGGATAAGAGAAAGCACGTCAGCCAAGGGGAAGAGTTCTACAACATTCCAAAGTCTCAAGGTCCAGGCACCTCCTCCAATCTGCCGAGACAGAAGAGCGATCGAAGGAGTTACGGTGGACGTGGTTTCGATCAGGATCAAAGCAGTCGTTACAGATCGAGCTACGATCCGTCAGAGGACTATGACATGCCAAAGCGCATTATTCCCTCGAGACCGGAGAGTGGCCACGGAGACCTCGGTCTCTACAACATCCCTGGACTTTCGATGTCGTCGACTGCCACTGACAACGACTTCTACAACAGGCCGCAGTCTGGCTGGGGGAAGACGGAGGAGCGTCAGATGCCTTTCAATGGAGACAGGCCCAGTCAGGCGCACCCCCATACACAGGGATTGAACGAGGGTGCCAGAGACGGTTCAGAGGGTCAGAGGCAGGTGGCTACTGGGCTGCATGATAGGGTGGATTATGGAAGCAACCCTTATAACGTCTCTCCAACCGTTTCATCTGTTTCATCCTCCTCTGGACGTCATCTGCCCGAATCCAATGTTTCAAAGCAGCCAATGTTTCCTGCTTCACATCCGTCTCCTGATCAGCAGAACTCGATCAACGTAGATCAGAAGACGGAACTCCCAGCTTCAAGCATTGCATCGGATTCCAAGTTCCTGTCTGTTACGGACGACAAATTGCAATCGCAAGGGAGGGTAGAGGTGGAGGGCGAAACAGGCAAATCTACAGAACTGAAGAAGACTCCTTCAGGTCAGTATTAGAAGGAGATGAATTGTGAAACGAACGGCTTCTTCATGTAGTTCATTGTGCAGTTAAGAAACGTTGCCAAGATACTGATCGTTTGATTTTACGTAGAAGAAGACTGAATGTCTTGAATGTCTTGTTTATGTGTTGTTTAGCCTGAATTATTCAGTAAGAATGGCTGAAGGTGATCATCGTATGAACTGTTTAAGTTGATATTTCTTGATCGTAGATCTTTGTTGAGGCTTTTAAAAGCAAAGATCTGACTGATTTTGCAATGGCTGAGTTGGTTGAGTGGAGGACTGTAGTGGTTAGGTTGGTGGTTCAAATCCACCTCATGGAAAAATCTGTTGTTAAGGCACGTTAGCAGATTGGTTAGAGTGGTCGGCTTGTAATGCAGAGGTTGTGGGTTCAAAGCTCCTTCTCTGAGTTGGTTACTGTGTAGTGTGTAGAGGTCCCTTTGAGCCAAGTCCTTCTCTCACAATTGCTTAATGCCATGACTGATGCTTAGTTGTTAGCTTAATAAATAGCAAAATAATAATAATTCAATCAGGTCAAAGTGGTTGCAAAACAAACTGATAAAATTTGACTTTCCAGAATCTTCTTTGAGGCTGGTAACAATGACTTCATTGTCTGTCTCTGATTGTTTTTGATTGTTTGTTGTGTGTCATCTGGTGTTTAGGTGCGTTCAAACAGAACAAGGCGGTTCAGTCGTCGACTTCACTCCACAAGAAGCAAGGACTTCCGGGTCTTCCTCTTCACGACTCCATTCGGTTTACACAGCGCACGAAAAGCTTTAAGAGGAGCATTCCAAGGTCAGAGGTTTGATTGGTTTGGGTGGTCTCATGAGGCTGTAGGGACAAGATTTCTGAGGGTAGGGATTGGTGTTCAAGGGTGGGCCAAGATTTCTGAGGTTGGAGCAAGGTTTCTAAGAGTAGGGCAAAAGGTCGGAGGGAATGACAAGATGTCTGATGGTAATGTAGATTGTGACTGAGTGATGCAAGGGGTCATAGGGTAATTCAAGGGATTCTAGGGTATGGGGGTTAGAGCTATGATTCATGTACATCAGTCTCAATTAAGTGTAACTGATTTCTTTCTTTGTTTACAGTCAGGATCGAAGTACTTTGCCTCTGCCTGTCAAGCGAATTGTTGAACGAAGTGAGTCATCATCATCATCATCTTCAGACGATGAAAGTGATATGAATAATTCCACTCATTCCGCTAAACACAGCTAAACCCAACGGATTCACCAAACGACGACACCTCGGGTATTTCACTCTCATCTTCTTCTTCTTCAAGGTTTTTTTAAACAATTCTGTTTTCTAAGCAAATCAATGAATTTTATGTTGTTGCCGTTTTTCGTTCTATTTTACAGTTAGAACGAAAGCAATTTGCTTTAACTCTTTCCATTCATAATTCACATGAATTAAATATTTCTAAATTCGTTTTATTTGGTTTCATAACTTTTTCCCTTAGTTTTTAGCTTTTGATGAACTTTTTTAGATTTTAAGCTTTTTCAACAGGAAAATAGTTATCTGCTTAATGAATGCTTTCTGTTATCTGTTTCAATGGAAAATACTTGACTTTTTAATTAATGTTCTTCTATTCTCTGTTTCTATTCAGGGTTTTTGCTAAGAACTAAGAGCAATGACCGGCTTACAAAGGGAAACGACATAACCATTGCTATCGGTGTTTCATTCCACAAACTGTGACCTTTGAAATGAAGACAAAGTACGACTATTGTCACCACACAACTGCTACAAAGATGTTTGTAATCTCTTTATGACTAGCAGTTTAACTAACTGTAACTTGTCCTGTGAAGGATGCTACTAGCACTTCTGCTAATAAGCTTCAGTAGTTTTCTTAGTTATATTCTTAGCTATTATAAGCAATGATGATGCTATTGCCACAATTCAAAATGAGACAATCCACTGTTTTATTGCTTTTTATGATATCTCTGCAGTATTTCAATTCCGTGGCGTTCACATGCGCATTTGGAAACCTAAACGAGAAAGTTTATTCTTGATCCTGAAATAAATTCCTTGTAGGCTGTTCTGAGAGGACTTACATGTAAAATGGGAAAATATTGATAATCATGATATTATTCGCTATAATAATGAAGACTTTAATTATGACATGATGCGTGATTTATGGAGATTTTCTTTTTACATTGAGCAAAATATTTCCACTGCTGAAAGATTAGTTTGGGATAAGAATTACTATTTTGTCATCAATATATTTTTGTATTGTTACAGTATATTATCTTTACTGCTTTGATTAATTCTAATGACAGTGTTTTAATGTTTATGATATATCAGTTTTTGATTTTGTATGTAGTTATCGATAAGTACTGAATTTTCTGTTGGTTGTAGACTTGTAAAGGTTTTCATGGACTGCATTGCTTTAGTTACTTTCAGTTGTAGAGTTTTTGAGAATGTTATGCCCTGTATTATGGCTGTATTCACTTTCAGTTGTAGAGTTACGCCCAGCGTTTTACGGCTTGTAATGCTACTGTAATTACTGCTATTGTTACTAAGTGTAAATGTATGTACTGTACACTTTGATTGTAGAGTTTTAAGCATTTCTTGGCCTGTATTACTGAATTTACTTTTGGTCGTATTTAAGGTTATCATGGCCTCTATATTTGCCATGATTTTCAGATGAGAATTAACTTGTTTATATTATGTGGGTAATCATAAGGGATCATATCCCTGGAGTGCGCTGCAGAGGCGCTCATCTGGTTGAAATCGTGTATGTATCGTTTGCCTTGATTGCTATGCAGTGCCTGTGTTCAATTGCATCTGATGATTCCATCGTGCCTTCTTTGAATTTATCGGTCGTTTGGTCTTTTGGCCGATTGGTGCTCTTCACAGACTGCTTCGCTTCTTCTATGTTAAAACATCTCAAGTATTTACGTAGTATTTACTGCATTTATTAAGTGCCACCATTTAATAACCAAGCATCAGTCAATGGCACTTGTGGCCATTTGTGATTGGAGGACTTGCTCAAGGTCCACGCTACAAAGTGACCACTTTCAATAAGAGTCCATTGTACTCTCTCCGTGTTACAAGTTGAGCGCCCTAACCAATCAGCTGCCATGTTTGTGTTGTGTGTTGTGTGATGCTGTTATTTTCTAGAAAGAGTTGACCGCTGTTTCCATCCTCTGAATTATCTCATTTTCACAATCGTCAACGCTCCCTCTTTATCGCTCTGATTGAACAGCATTTGGTCTGTCATCTCAAATGTCGGATGTCATCTTGTTTTTGAACTCTGTGATTATATTGTCAATTGCTCAATGGTCATTGCCATCACCATCCTAATCATCATAGCAATCACCACGACCTTAATTACTTCATCGATATTACTTCAGTGATATTTTTTGTGTTGCCTGAATGCAGAAGTGTCTGTGCTTCCATCAGACATTATGGTCTGACAAGGATTGTGCTTCAACCATTGATTGATGCCTTCATATGAGCCATGATAGTGTCTCTATAGAAGTCATTGGAGTGGATTAGATAGCAGGTGAAGATCAGATGTTGGACCCGGCAGAGGTCACCACTTGTCATGTGAAGACTGAAGATGTCTTCCAAAGATAAATGTGCAGTGTTTAAGAGAGGGACATCCAATAAGACCATCTGTGTGTCTATTGAACGAATGCCAAAGAGATTCACCAACGTAGACCATGTCTGGTTTAGTTTCCTCTTCTTTCTTTCTCTGTCTGTCTGTCTGTCTCTCTGTTTGTCTGGCTTTCTCTGTCTCCCTTAACATGATCTGCATAAATATGTTGTGATAATTGTGAGGTTTCTATTTGGCGTGGGGAAGATATTTTTGTAATGATATTTTGTGCCTCTACAATTTAACTGCAGTGGGTGATCAATCAGAGGTTATGGCCTTCAGGAGGTCAAAGGTCGGTGGCCTTGAGTAGGTCAGTCAGGGTTGTGTGAAAGTAGAGGGTGCTCTGGTGGGCGTCGTTTAATAAAATCTTGACTGTCCTAAGACTAAAAGACATTGTTTTAAGGGTATGCCAGTCTTAGATCCATGTTTAATGGTCACAATTTGCATTTTGCTCTGATGTGATTCTAATGTTTAAAAATGTATTTGATTTTATGCAGTGCACAGTTGTTGTTGTGCAAAGGTGTAGATAATAACATGCTTTTGAATTTAATGAATTTATTCAAATGAGTAGCAGTAGCTTCAGTGTGTGTGTGTGTGTGTGTGTGTGTGTGTGTGTGTGTGTGTGTGTGTGTGTGTGTGTGTGTGTGTGTGTGTGTGTGTGTGTGTGTGTGTGTGTGTGTGTGTGTGTGTGTGTGTGTGTGTGTGTGCATGCATGAAAAGCTGACACTCGCCTGATCATCAGCGTCAGGCCTTTGTCAGTTTCTCTTTTGCCTCAACTGCAGGCGATGAATTTGTGACGATTCGTTCGAGAGTTACTTTTGTCATCTTTAATCGAGATGATGCAGTTTAAGTGTATTCGTGAACATCCATTTAGTATGTGCGCAGAAATACGGAAATTGTCCCCTTCCTGTACGCATTTGTACTTTTTACACCCTCCACCTGTGTACGTACGCTTCACGCATCGTAGGACACAGCGGCAGATAATATCCTGGACCAGTTTAGGCCAGATTGAAGGAGGTTTCACCCCACCCAACCCAGTTTTCTATTCGTACATACATTATCAGTAGACCCCTCCCTATATACATGTAAATGGCCATTTACGTTCATTACTGCCATATATGGCCTCTTTCTCACTTCTTACTCCTTTACGACTTCTACTGACCCCTTGTGAGCTGTGCAAACTGTTAACCAACGACTGTCTCTCAGCTGAACTGTCATTCTAATCTTGTTGCACTATATCGGCGCACAGATCGAATTCAAAATGGATCTACGTTTGAGTTAATCATAGCGAGACTTAAATTCAAGAGGAGGCAACTTCACAGACCATTGGCAAAATTCTGGTCATTGGGGTCATTAGTCAATCGAAGTTCCAGTATATAAAAAAGCAAGAGGAGGCAACTGCTTCCTCTTGCCTCAATGTAGCTACGCCTATGCTGTATAAATCTATTGAAATCTATTGAAGGCTCCTTTGTTTAGAAACTGTCGAAAGTGTGTCACAATGACATTCAGTTGACTCGTTATTATTCCTGGTGCTTGCTCCTTTATAATTGCACAAACTCGTTGACACAAACGCAACAATTATTGTGAATAAAACAACAGTAGGCTAACTGTTATGAGTAACGTTGTTGCGACTGAACAATATTCATGTTTCTCATTGAAAAGACACGATCTGAATTCGGACGGAATTGAGTCATGAGTTGTTGTTGAAGAGGGGTCTCTGGAAGCGCCTTCTGGGGTGGGGGTGGGGAGGCATATCTTCATCGAGACGTTTGAGCTTTTCACTGGCCGAACGAGAGACAATGCATGCAGTCCAGTGTCTCGTCAATTAATCCATTGGGCGAGCGATGTGGCCCACGGTCTCCTGTTAGACTGTGTGTGTGTGTGTGTGTGTGGTGTGTGTGTGTGTGTGTCTGCAATGCGTCTCTAAGCTATCAACTGTTGCGTTTCTGAATCACCAGAGGAGGTCGTTCATCCTAGACCCAGACATAGTTTGGCACAAAATCCACCATTTTACCCCCACCCCCGTTCCGTCAGCATTCGAACTAATGACCCCCCAATAAAGTGTAAATGCAGACGGTTTCTGTAGCAACCGTGTGGCCTCAACCGTCGTCATTTTCAATAAGACCGGATGAGAGCCCTTACCACTGCTGCCCGTTCGAACAGGTGCCAAGCCATTAGAGGTCACCGAGTACTGACCATGCCAACCCGATATTTACATGTAGATATATCTGAAATCATAATAATCTATCAGTGGAGTGATTTCAAAGTACCCCCCCCCACAGAACCAATCGTACCCTATAATAGTAACAACCCCCGCAGAATGAATCTTCTTCTTTCGACGAAGAATCAGATGTCGTTATAACACGGTCATCTTTTTCTGATCATCTTAAGGCACACGATTATTCTCAACTGCAGGTGGACGGTTACAAGTCCTTCTCTAGACGAACATAGCCCTATGGAGGGTATGTGCCTTTTGTTTACCCTGAGTCTAAGGGAGAATTATATGGACAGTTAGGAACCTTTTTTACAGATGAACGACGATGGTTTCGCTCTCTTCGTTATCATCAACCATTGAAAACGGGGTGACCTTGACCTTGGCTGGGGTCGTGATCCCTGCGTGACCCATTCGAATGCCCTGACTGCCTAGATTCATGATACGTAACTGTGGACCGTTTTCCGCTTTCATTTCGCGCTGCTTTCTGATAGGTCCGGATGATGGCTTTACGTCACGTGACGCGTGCGGTGTATGCTGGGAAGAGTGGGCGGCGCCTGTCTGACACTTGACCTCCGTGGCAGCCATGCCCTTGGAATGACCTTCGCTGTCCGACGATTGACCTTGACCCCTGGCGTCGTCTGAATTGACCAGGAATCGAATCTGTTGGACCTGAGAACTCGACGGTTTCGTCGTCTCGACCTTGAACTCGACCTTCGTCGTCTTCAGTCTGTCGTTGATCTCATCGACGCCTTTGACCTTGACCTCTCCCGTTGAACCAATGACCTTGCCACTGTCTCCAGTGACTTTCTTATTGTTGACCCGAAATTCGACCTTGGACGTTTTGCTGTCGTCTACATTCTTAGGATCCTTGACCATGACTTCGACCTTTGACCTGTTGACCTTGTCCTTGTCCGGGCTGTTGACCTTGAGTCCGCTCGGCATGACCTTGAACCGTACTTCGCTTGACATGCACGTGTTGTTCGAAGGTGGCGGCAGGTGGCGCGCTGTCGCCTGTGTTTGGTCATTCTGGAAGACGTCATCGGTGACGTCATCGCCGCCGAAGCATCCGTTGATGACGTCGTCGTGTGGTCTGACGGGGTCACGTGGGTCGTTGAGTGGGTCGATGTCATCTGGGTCGAAGTCGACGCTGTCTATATCTGCCGTGCATGAGCCGCTGAGTAGGGTGGATGGGGTCCAGGGAGACCCTCCTCCTCCGTCCCCTCCGTACTTCCTCTGCCACCTCAACTCCTCCATCTGCTCGTTGACGAACAACAGCTGACGTATGACTCCGATGTCTGCGTCCAACAGACTCGCCTTTCAATCAACAGACAATCAACTTTTCAATCAACACATCAGCAGAAACAACGACGATTAAGAACAATTAGAAACAACAATTAACAGACGAATTACGGCCAATTAGCAGAAACATCCGCAATGATCAGCCTTAACGACAGCAACAAAATGAGGACGAATGAGTTTATGGTGCTAGATGCAGGTTAAAACAAGTCTCAGGTCGTCTACACCCATTTACGGTGCGCCTTTGAGGATGTAGCCGAAGATGAATAAAGTGATTTAGAATTTCATTATTTACTGCTCGAAGAATTCAACTGCTGAAGAATTCTAAGGGAAGCTGTGCAGTAACTGTATGAGTATCTCTCTTAACTATCTGTCTGTCTGTCTCTGTCTGTACTTTCCTGTGTGTCTGACTGTCTTTTAAGGCGTCTCTCTCTCTCTCTCTCTGTCTCTGTCTCTCTGTCTCTCTGTCTCTCTGTCTCTCTGTCTCTCTCTGTCTCTCTCTCTGTCTCTCTCTCTCTCTCTCTCTGTCTCTCTCTCTCTGTCTGTCTGTCTGTCTGTCTGTCTGTCTCTCTCTCTGTCTCTGTCTCTGTCTGTCTGTCTGTCTGTGTCTGTCTGTGTGTCTGTCTCTCTCTCTCTCTCTCTCTCTCTCTCTCTCTCTCTCTCTCTCTCTCTCTCTCTCTCTCTCTCTCTCTCTCTCTCTCTCTCTCTCTCTCTCTCTCTCTCTCTCTCTCTCTCTCTCTCTCTCTCTCTCAACTCTACAACTCTCTATGTCTCACTTTGACTATCTCTATCTATTGCTGGACTTGTTTATCTGAGAGAGATGACTCTCCTGTCTATTTCTCTATTTCTCTCTCTCCCACTGTCTGTCTGTCTGTCTGCCTTCTTCCCTCCAGAGCCCACACCGCCAGAGAACGTGATGCTGGGATGATAGAGAGAGACCCAGATGATGAGTCTCATACTCTTCATCTCCATTACATCCTGTTCTCTTCTGTTCACCCGCAGATAAACACGGCCAGACATTTTTTTCCTATAATTATTTTTCTGCCGAGTAGTAATATATTTTCCTTGGTAAGATGAAACGGGATCACAGACCACAGATCTGATAGAGTACACATAATGTATATATAATTATATATGCATATATATATATATTGATATAATGTACAATGCATATAATGTATATGTATATATGCATATGTATATGTATCTATGTTCGTGCACATCAAGAGTGACATTTAGTGTATTTAGGAAATTACATGAGTCTATGGAGCGCCGTGGGTCGCACAAATCGTTGATCAATCTTATATTATGGGAGAATCCAACGAATCTAATGGGTGGAGTGGATGATATCCGCTGGTTGTCTGTAGTCGCCTGTTGAGCAGACGAATGGCCCCTCCCTTTAACCCCCCCCCATTCGGCTTAAGTGGGGAGGATGGAGTCTGAGGCTACAACAGATCGAATGGGGAGGGGGCATGGGTCGTCGCTATACAGGGGTCCTTGACCGGGCAAAGCCCGATGAACCGTTCATAATAATTATGGTAAATGGGTTGCAGAGGGTATGCGCTCAGTGTCCCCACAACAAACCCATCTACCCAGTCTGTCTATCTGTCTCTGTCTCTGTCTGTCTCTGTCTCTTCGTCTCTGTCTCTCTCTGTCTCTTCGTCTCTGTCTCTGTCTGTCTCTGTCTGTCTCTGTCTGTCTCTGTCTGTCTCTGTCTCTCCGTCCCTGTCTCTCTGTCTGTCTCCGTTTCTGTCTGTCTCTGTCTCTTCGTCTCTGTCTCTCTCTGTCTCTTCGTCTCTGTCTCTGTCTCTGTCTGTCTCTGTCTCTCTCCGTCTCTGTCTCTCTCCGTCTCTGTCTCTCTGCCTCCTGTTTAGATGGTTCCTGCCATTTGAATTGGACTGCAGTTCCATCTGACGGATCGTGCAGGAGTTGAAGAGCCCTTCGTACGATGTCTTCTTGTGTATTATGATTACGCGGCGATATAGAAGCCGACTCTGGATTAGATGAGCGTTTGAGTGAGTTAGGCAATGAGTGTGCGAGTTAGAGTGAATGTGTGAGCGAATGAATGAGAGTGAGTGAGTGAGCGATTGATTGAGTGAGTAAGGTGTGCTGACCACTTGAGCCCTGAGTTGTTCTATGGCTAGGTCTACGTTGAATTCTCCAGGTGGTCGAATAGATCTGAGTCGACTGCTGTTCGTGTTCTTAGCATCTTCGCTCAGCTGTTCATTCATCCGTTCAGCCGCTCTCAACCGAGACATAAGGAAGGTCCGGCAACAGTGAGATATCTCCATCTCTGGCGGTGACCAACCACCGGTGCGTGACGCGTATCGTTCCATCGCCCCTCCTCCTCCTCCTCCTCCTCCTATTCCTCCTCCTCCTCCTCCTCCTCCTCCTCCTCTCCCTCTCCTCCTG
>JACEVL010000380.1:485000-490000 GCA_020284085.1 Aporrectodea caliginosa | reverse complement strand
CTCCTTCCCTCCCTCCCTCCCTCCTTTTCCCTCCTTTGCTTGCAGTGATGGGCGTTGTTCTAATCGCTCTTTGACTCACTCACTCTAATATGGAGGCCTACGTCATCGGCCTCTGTTGTGTAATTGTAACCACTTAATCAGAGATTTATATAGCGCCTCTACCAGAGAGAGACAGACTCAGAAGAGGTGCTCACTGTGTGGGTGTCTCTGCGTGTATGTGTGTGTATTTGTGTGTTTGTACGTTTACACGGACCCTCCTCTGTATCCAACCGCTGCAACTTCTGCAGACGCCTCATTTACATTTACATTTCTAGGCCCTGTGAGGATATCAGAGAAGCCATAACGCAGGACCTCTGCTGGGTTTCTGGTCAAAGCGATTGATCCGTTAACTCTTAAGGCGCAACATAAATATCCACACAAACATACGCACGTACATCAATGGGACAATTAGGACAATTAGGAAATTTGAATAATTATATCTGCTTATTACTTAGAAATGTTTTTAGATCCTCCTAACAAGTAACCGAGTATTACACGAATGATCACCGATCAATTCGCCCTCTGCATGTCTTTCGTTCACGAAGATTCACTTAACAAGACTACTTTGTATGGGTTCAATGAAACTCCGCCACTGCTCGTATTCTGACAGTGCCAGTCCCAAGCCTGGATGAAGGAGGAGGGCGACGCTAATGATCTTTGTTATCACACAGTGTCGTTAAACTGAAACTACTCGGTCGAATGACGAGTCTGCGATCGACAAGAGGAGCCTTCTTTACTCGCACTTTAAAACTCGTTACTCGACGAAACAGAGATCGGCCATGCAGTTGCTGTTTAACGATGCTATGTCATAACAGATGATTAACGTTGCCCTCCTCCCATATCCAGGTTTTTGACTGGCACTACCAGCAGTACCGGCCTTACCATTGTGCGAACTGTGCAATCGCACAGGGCCCGCAAATTAAGAGGGCCCGAAAATGTCAGAAAATTAAAGTGACACCTTAATAATAATGGGCCTATTGTGGTTTCAATTAAATCTCTTTTATCAAAAAATAAAAAATAACAGTCAAATGGTACAAACTTAATTTTCTGCGACATTTTATGTGACATTTTCGGGCCCCCTATTAGTGGGGAGGCACGAAAATCTCACAGTAAAACCTATGATATTTTCGGGCCCCTTATTGTGGGGCCCAAAAGTGTCACAGAAAATTAACATGAACAAGGCACTCTAATAATAATGTTATGGTTTTAATTTAATCTTCTGTTTTGTCAAAAAATAGAAGTCAAATGGTACCAAGTTAAACCATTTGACTTTTATTTTTGGACATAATATTATAATTATGTTGTCGCAAAAGATAACATTGGGTGCATAAATGGTAATCATTTCTGCACCCAGAAATAGTTATGCTTTGCTATACTTTGCTTAAATATTAAGTGAGAAATTTCACATCTTGAATACTTATGTCCGCGAGCTATGCCTAGAAAAAGCAAGGGTCTCTGGTCCAAAAAGTTTCAAAACCCCTGCTGTACGCGAATGTGTACGGTACCTTTGTTAATTATTTTATATTATTTATTTTAATAATTAATAATAAGTGTAATATGTACTATACTGTTTGCATTGCTGTACGAAACTTGATGTTGCACTGTTTATCAAGGATTTAGCTAATTCATATTTTCTGAAATGTTGTTCTAGGTGTCCCTAGTTAGCGGGATCTTGATCCCTTTGGGACTCCTCTTGCGGCCAATCCTGATACTTTATGTTGAAATGTTATGTGTTTTTCATTTGGCTTCAATAACAGAGATTTGATTTGATTTTAGATTTTAGAAGATTTCATTTTCACGGTTTATTATTAAGCACATAATTATAGGCCTACATCTAATGATTAGCAATGAAAAACAATTTTGACTTGTGTCATGGGGGCCCGCACAGTTCACTCTGCACAGCGCCCGCAATATACTAGGGCCGGCACTGCTACCAGAGTGGTAGTGGTGGAGTTGACGAAAAAGACCCCACTGAACAGATGGTTAGAGGGACTGGGATCAGAAGTCGGCGTTGGATTCGGACAATGCACTTTGCCAAAGAAGAGTCTCCTTCCATGTAGCAATCCCCCATAATACGTGAATTAACAGATGGAAACATGACACTAACCTTCTGAAGAGAGACGAGAGATCCTCTTCCAATAACAAGAACAGCAGAGTAATAACACCGCCTGTAATATTCCTCTTTCTAATATCCGAGATCGAATGAAGTACAGCGGTTTATGTATCAGAGAAACGAGGAGGATGAGGAGGAGGATGAGGAGGATGAGGAGGGAGGATGAGGAGGAGGAGGAGGAGGATCGGCGGCTGGCGGTCATTCGCTCTACGCCTATAATAGGGGAGAAAAATGAATTAGCTGTAGACCTACGACTTCATAACAATGGTAATTACAGGCCGACTATGACGATATATTCCGGCTAACCGAGTCAACCTGCAGCTGCCCGCTCTAATTGTCTCACTCGGTCTGTCCATCTGTCTGCCTGTCTGTCTGTCTGTCTCTCGCTCTCTAATTCGTCAGTGTACAACTATTAAGCGTCGGCTCCAAACGCCAATCGCTTTGTCTCTGAGGCTGGTGCTTCATCCTCCCGCCCCACTCAGCCGCCTGCAGCCTCCACGATTCCTCTCTCTCTCTCCTATCCTCCTTCTCCTTCTCCTTCTCCTCCTCCTTCTATCCACCCTCTGCCTCTTTTTTCTCTGCATTCTTTTTGCCCTCCCTCTTAATTACTCTGCTCCTGCTCCTCCTATTCCTCCCATTTCTCCTATTGTTCTTCCTATCGTTTTGTTCAATTCTTCCTCTTATTCCTCTCTTCTCCTAATCCTTCTCCTTCTCCAATCTCCATCTCCTCTTCCTCCTCCTCGTCCTCCTCCTCTTCCTCCTCCTCGTCGTCCTCCTCCTCTTTCTCCTCCTCCTTCTCCTCCGTCTCCTCTGAATGTGAGTTTGGCTTTGTAATGCAAACACAATTCTCTGAATTGTGATTCATTAAGAGAAGTATTATAGTCTTTCAAAGTCCAAACCGCTTAACGCCGCCTAACAACTATAGACCTCAGGCACAGACAGACACACAGACAGACAGACAGACAGACAGACAGACACACACACACACACAGACACACAGAGGGCGAGACCTGCTTCGTAACCGGATCCCATGACGACGCATCTCCGGTTGCAGCAGCAGCAGCATCTTATGGCTCTCCTCCCATTCAGTTTCTCTCTCTCTCTCTGTCTCTGTGTCTCTGCGTCTCTGTGTCTCTCTTTGTCTGTCTGTCTCTCTCTCTCTCTGTCTAGCTGTGTTTTCGTCTCTCCATCCGTCCAGCCGTCGTCAGTCTGTCTCTCTGCCTGTTTGTCTGTGGGTCTGCCTGTTTCTCTGCCTGTTTGTCTGTGGGTCTGCCTGTCTCTCTGCCTGTTTGTCTGTGGGTCTGCCTGTCTCTCTGCCTGTTTGTCTGTGGGTCTGCCTGTCTCTCTGCCTGTTTGTCTGTGGGTCTGCCTGTCTCTCTGCCTGTTTGTCTGTGGGTCTGCCTGTCTCTCTGCCTGTTTGTCTGTGGGTCTGCCTGTCTCTCTGCCTGTTTGTCTGTGGGTCTGCCTGTCTCTCTGCCTGTTTGTCTGTGGGTCTGCCTGTCTCTCTGCCTGTCTGTCTGTGGGTCTGTCTGTCGGCTGTGTCTTTCTGTTTGTATGTGTCTGTCTGTGTGTATGTCTGTCTGTCGAAAGGGCGCAGTTGAGGCTGTTAGGGGAAACACAAGACCTAGGGAAAGGCCGAAACTACTGATTGCCGGATTTAAGGTGGTGGGGCCCATATCCGCCCAATATGGAGGACCCTTTTGTGCAGCATTTTTTGTCTTTGTTGATGCGCAGTTTCCGACAGGGACAACCATCTACCTACAGCTCAACTGACCCTTCCTCCCCACTGCCTATAGCTCCCTTCCCTCCCCTCTATCGCTAATGCCTTATATGGTCATTTTTCTCGGACAAAATCTCATTCCTTCGCTTCACATTGCAATCTCGTTTAGATAGACATTCCTCCAGCACTGATTCACTCCACTCTCCCAACCCTGCTGAGCCTGCTCCTCCTGCCTCCCAGTCATCGGTCCCAATTCTCTCGCCTCTAGAGTAGAACTTGCAGTGATATTTCAGTTTTGAAAGAAATTAGAGTTTCAGTTTTTATTCAGTTTTGGGTTCGTAATTTCAATTTTCAAATAATTTCAGTTTTTATTACGGTTTCAGTTTTGAAATAATTTTCGTTTTCATTTGAGTTATTAGCAAATTTCAGTTTCAGTTTCTACATGTATGTATAAATTATATATTTGCCTTGTTGTCCATGACAACAACATTGATGCACAACTGATTATAATTATGTTATCAGACGTTAGCAAGTTGTTAATTAAGTTTCACCAAAATCCTCATTTCCAGGTTCTGGCTCATTCTATTTCTGCGTCCGACCATCAGGACGCCAAACAAGGAGAACATTCTCTCTTCATCTGTAGGTCTCTGATTCCGGCCGAGCGATTAAATCTTCCGCCAGAAGTCCCAGCAGGATAGGCCCCTATATATGGTGATCGCCGATTGGCCCAAAATGTCAGTGCATCCTGGTAGACCAGTGGTTAAATTCAGCCGGATCTCGCCAGATCTCAGATCCGCTGCCATAGATTTGAGATCCGGTACAATTGATCCGTCACTTAAAAGAGAAGATCCTCACCTAAATGGGTTTACAAATTTTTTGTGTTGTCCGAATATTAGCGAATATCGCTTGTATAATTATATTCGTCAGAAAGACTTAAGGTTTTAGATTTGCAAAATTTTGGAGATGCTCCAAATCTCGGCGAATAATTTAACCACTGCGGCTGGTATACATACGGTCTCTCTTAACATTCAGAAACGCTCCGAGTTTTCCTGGTCTTGTTTGACTGTGGTGTAGTTGAACGTCATGGTTTGCATAGAAGTAGTGTTGACCCTTGACGGCCTTTTTCCC
>JACEVL010000380.1:427500-475000 GCA_020284085.1 Aporrectodea caliginosa | reverse complement strand
GTCATCATCATCATAATCATCATCATCATCATCATCATCATCATCATCATCATCATCATCATCATCATCATCATCATCATCGACAACAACAACAACCAGCAGCAGAAGTAGCACTATGAATAACAACAGTCTCTCTGTCTGTCTCCCTGTTTCTCTGTCTCTCTGCCTCTCTCTCTGCCTCTCTCTCTCTCTCTGTCTGTCTGTCTCTGTCTGTCTGTCTGTCTCTGTCTCTCTCTCTCTTCTCTGTCTCTGTCTCTGTCTCTCTCTGTCTCTGTCTCTCTCTGTATCTGTCTCTCTCTCTCTCTTTCTCTCTTTCTTTCTCAATCTCTTCCTCCCACTGCCCCTCCATTAGTCTTCTATGCCTGTCTCTCCCACCTGTTCGTTTGGCTTGCAGAGGATGGTGATGCAGTCTGGTCCAGAAGCCCAGATCGGCTGAGATGAGAAGATGAAATCGGTTGGCGGCAGCTGTCGTCCAGCGCAACACTCCTCAGCCGCTCCTGAGGCAGACCAGACGGTGGCGACCCCCTGCGGTGGGAGACGAACGGACGATGGAAAGCGGAAGACGGTGAACGGAGTGTCCTGGTATCTCTGGAGGAGGAAGTGATTTCCCAAGTCCTCTTCCTATAAGCGATCAATAGGAAAGCACGATATCAACAACCAACGCAATTTATTCGCTCGATTGCTAAGCGTCTGTCGTGATTTTCTTAAAAGGCGCTAAGTAAATATAGATATATATGCATACATACACACATACATGCGTGCATAGTGTTTAAAGATAAAGCGAATCTGTCTTTAGCCAACGTTTATCTCTCTATATCTGTGTGTCCGTGTGTCTGTATGTATGTCTGTATGTGTGTCTGTATGTGTGTCTGTATGTGTGTCTGTATGTGTGTCTGTATGTGTGTCTGTCTGTCTTCGTCCCTCCGTAACCTTCACTATTATGGCAATTACATGAAAGAATAATTTCACAGCCAATTTAGAGTTAATGTTACTTTAAAAGGAGAATTTTTAATCTGCATCCGTCTGCCTGCCTTTCTCTCTGTCTGTCTGTCTCTTTCTCTGTCTGTCTCTCCACCTGTATCTCTCTGTCTGTCACTTTCTCTGTCTATGTCTGTCTCTGTCCGTGTGTCTCTCCCTCGTTCGTTGTCTGTCGTATATATATATATATATATATATATATATATATATATATATATATATATATATATATATATATATATATATATATATATTGCTGTCTGCAGCTGACCTGGGACTGAGAGGCGTTGATGATGCGAATGTATTTTCCTCTTGGATGGACTTCGCTGATTCGAATCGATGGCAGACAACTGAAACAGAAGATAATTACAACCAACAGATAATTATAACAAATCGATTAAAACCCCAAATCAAACAAAGTTTAGACGAACGAAGAAGAGAAACTCTCTTCACCCTCTGCCCAGCAAATCATCATCCGATCGAACTTCTTCAGCGTCTCTCTTTACAGGCGCTATTTGAATCTGCGATTACAAAATTACAATTATGTAATGTAATTAATGTAATTAGCAACTTCTATTGCGCCGGTGTCTAATGCACAAGGCATCAACCGATGGCGCATCAGAACAATCCGTAATCAGGTCAACATTCAGAAGATCAGTCCGTAAGAGAATTACGAGTCTGATTACATAAGATGTCTAGTGGACTGTGTGTTAAATCAGTGAGTCTGAATCTAGGTCAGATCAGACAGCGTATGATCATAGATTGGATTGCAGCTGATCGATCATATAATTAATCACAGAACGAGATGAATAACTATTCCTTCAACTTACGAGGAGGAATCGATGGTGAAACTATTTCGATCGCAGAAAATATGCATTCGTCTGTTCGTTGGAATCTATTCGGTCGATTCCTCAGAAGCTCTGCTGCCTCCTCGTAGTCACGAGGTCAACAGATGGCAACGACAGTAGCCAACAAAAGACGACGACGACGACGACGACGTTCGTCTGTCTGTCTGTCTGTCTGTCTGTCTGTCTGTCTGTCTGTCTCCGATTCAGTCGCTTTCGTTGATTGAAATATCAGATTAAAGCGCTAAAGAAATGGCGCGCGTCACAATCGTAACGGTCTCCGAAAGACTCGCAAGGCCTGCGATTGCCGTTACTATAGCAACCGATGGCGATGACGTCATTCGGTTGTTTGAGTCTTCGAAGCATCAACTGCTAGAGGACACAGCTGACGTCAGAGGCAGGCAGATTGATAAGTAAGGAACTAAGGGTCAACCAAGAACCAAGGTGAGCAGGCAGCAGATATGGGAGACGAAGAAGTTACTGCACTCAACTGTACAATTTTCTTACTGGATGAGGAATGTATTGACCCAATTTTGTTAATGAATGGACTGCCCTGGGTATCTTATTGGGTGACCTGACCTGGTTTTCTTAGTGGATGAGAGAACACACGAACACTAAGAATACGATTGAACGCTGCCACAGTATGAGAGTTGAACTGACCTGACTTTATTATTGGGTGAACTGACCTGGTTTTCTTCTTGGCAGAGGTCACAGCGGATGTTGACTGAGTGGTCGCGAGACAGGACTTGAACATAGAACTGGAGTCATTGGTGATTACATAGGAGGAGCACTTCCTCAGAGAAAGATTCCTCTCCGTCTTCTCAACATCCTCCTCACCGCAGTCTCCTTCCAATCCCTCTCCTCCTGCTGCTGCTCCTCCTCCTCTTCCACCTCCTCCTTCCTCTCTTCCTCTTTGCGCTGAGGTCGATTCCGTCCGGTCATGGAGATGTCTGTCTTCCCTCTCCTCTTTTCCAGCTCCTTTCTCCCGCTTCTTGTCGCTCTTCTTCCTTCTCTTTGCCTTCACGGTTTCTTCATCACAGGTCTTTGGCTGCAGAGACAGAGCATCTTCTCTCTTCCTCCAGCTTCCTCCTTCGCCGTCTATGAATAATCTGTATGAATAATCCAGGCAAAGGATCGTTCCGAATGAAATCGATTTTTCTACCATTCACATCTTTTTTATCTTAATTTATCGAAGAAATGTTACAAATTAGAATTGACATCCAAAGCAGAAAATAGGTAAATGGTAACTACAATTGAAATCTAATTATGCTCTCCTCAAGAAGTTCAAAAATGCAGATTGAAGTCTCGGACAAACATTAAGAGTCTTATAAGTAGGTCGTTAACTCCGACACTATTCTACAAGTGATAGTGCCAGTCTCAAGCCTCCTGAAGGAAGGAGGAGGGCGATGCTAATCATCTTTGTTATTACACAGAGTTGTTAAACGGCAACTATACTGTTAATTAACTTAAGAGGTAAATTTTCCGTTTAGAGCGAAAGATGGGGAGGTTGGAAAGCTGTGAAGATGGAGAGGTAGGAAGTTGCAGATGGTGCAAACACTTGAAGACCATTCTGTGCGATTGTGGTTTCATTGTGTTAGGTTGGGAGCGCCTCTAATGAGTCTCTCTTTAAGTGGCGCTATTGCAGTGTATAATTGTATCTGGGCATTTATAAAGCGCCTCTAATAGTAGCAGTCATGGCTATTCAGAGGAGCTCCCATGCAGCGTCAGCATTCCGAGGAAACAGAAAAGTTTTCAAGCAACGGACCGAAGTGGATAAACCACCTGCCAAAATCTCAGCCAGAATTTGTGGAGGAGGGTTGTAAATTTGTAGTTGATTATAATATTATGTTGAACAATTGGTTTATTTTTCTACCTGTTATGATCGGAGGAGACGTCTTGTTTGGCCGAAAGAACAGTTCTTAGGTCTGTTCTTTGGCCAGCTCCAGTTCTGACAGAGGAAGAACTTGGCTGAGGACAAGGATAACAGTCGGAGGATCGTTGGAACAAGGAAGCCTTTCCATCAGCCTCTTCCTCTTCCTTCTCCTTCCTTCTTCGCTTCCCTCCACTTTTCATCGAACTTTTCTTTTTCCTCATAATCCTGTTTACATGTTTAAAATACGATATGCGTATTTTTATTATATTGAATATTAACCAATATATATATATTTATATATATATATATATGATAGAATAATTCAATGTAAATTCTTGCAATGTTTATATAGCGCCTGTTTTTAAGGAACGTATGAGTCAATCGATTAAGCAGCGTTGAGAGAGTCAAGGAGTGCATGGCTTTTGTTTTCATTCCAACAAATGCAAGAAGGAGTCAGAGCAGAGTTGATGAGTGGACCTAGATGAAAAGACTCAGATGGATCATACATGGAAGAAAGTAAAATAGATGAAAAGAAGGAAGAAGGAGATCAGTCAAGATGAAAAAGGTGCTAGATAAATTCTTTGGAGACTGACGCTGAGCAGGAGGTTTCGTCGGAGGAGTTGACGAGGTTCTGGTTGAACTGAGCGAGGTCCTTCCGCAGAAGACGGTACGTCTCGCGGGCCACTTCCACTTCCTGTGTCTTCGTCCACAGCTTCTCCTCCAGTTCGACCACCCTAGTGTCACAGGATTCCAGTCTCCTCTGCATCTGACCGCATCTCTTCTCTTCCATCTCCATCCTCTCACTCACCAACACCATCTCACCGATCTACAACACACACACACACACATGCTGAACAATAGAACAACAGTTTTCCATCTTCTCCTCTGTATACCAGACACTTGGCCTGGAATTACGTTTAGACAACGACTTTACTTAGTATGACCAGAGCTGTTTAGCCAAGCGGAAGATAATGGAGGATTCTGGTACAATAGAACCCATATTCATCATCATCATCATCATTATAGTTGCAGAAGCAGTGGTATTTGTAGCAGTAGTAGAAGTAGTAGTATAGCAATAGCAGTAGTAGCAGCAGCATCAGCAGTAGTAGTATAATAAGAATAATAGCATAGATCAACTTCTATTGCGCCATATTTACCAGTAATTGTCGATCAGCGTCGAAATAAACGAAGCTGGAGAGTGTTCTTAGAAATAATAATTATGATGCTCTTGTATATTCCATCCACATTCACCGATATAGAAGGAGATAAAACGCAGACACTTAATCGGATCCAAACGAGCTCCAGTGGTAACGGATTTGACCTCAAGAACCCTCAACCACGACCCTCCCCCCCGACCAGCTACACAGATGATCCACGCATGACCCTCGAGATCTCTAAGAATCACTGGCTGGGATCTGGTTCGAGAGACTTCAGCAGCACTGCCACCTACCGAATGGAACTGAAAAAACCCAACCCTCAGTAGTGCCATCTATCCAACAGATAAAAGAGAAATTAATATGGAAGAAAAGAATGAAGTATTTTAAAAGCGGAAACGCATCGACACCAACCACCATCTGGGGAGAGAGAGACAGACAGACAGAGACAGAGACAGACAGACAGACAGAGACAGAGAGAGACAGAGACAGACAGACAGATAGAGTACCTGGCATCGTAGTTGGCTGGCTCGTTGCTTCAGAGTCTTCAGTTCCTGTATGAACTGAGTCCTTTCGCATTCTGCGCTGTGCTTTATTCCCTTAGCATCATCCATTGATACTCAGCAGCAGCAGCAGCAGCAGCAGCAGCAGCAGCAGCAGCAGCAGCAGCAGCAGCAGCAGCAGCAGCAGCAGCAGCAGCAGCAGCAGCAGCAGTCTCCTCTTCCTTCTCCTTCTCTTCCTCCTCTTCTTCCTCGTCTAGTGTTGGTCAGCCGATGCGTTGACCGGTGAAGTGGTCAAGAAGCACTGGACACGAGATGTCGTCGTCGTCGTCGTGGACATTGGCTTCGATTGGCTTCCTCCGTTGGTCAGTCTCTGCAAGAAGACAACGTCCAGTCGACTCACAGCAGGTGGACACAGATGGACACAGACGGAAGCAGAAGGACACAGATGGACACAGACGGAAGCAGAAGGACACAGACGGACACAGACGGAAGCAGAAGGACACAGAAGGACACAGAAGGACACAGAAGGACACAGACGGACACAGATGGAAGCAGAAGGACACAGACGGACACAGACGGAAGCAGAAGGATACAGACGGACACAGAAAGACACAGACGGACACAGACACAGACGGACAGACAGAAGTACGTGTAGACTGATGCACAGACTGAGACAGCAAACTGACCCCCGCAGGAAACCTCGGACAAGTGATAAGAATACATATGCCAGACATAATGATTATTTCACATATATATACTGTATATACATATATATATATATATATATATATATCCGTTTTTATTCAGTTTGTCATTATCATGAGGGTAAGGTTTGTCACAAGCGCATCTAAGCAATATCTGCCATTACTACCATCAAATGAGGGTAAATGAAAACTCTATATGGTAAATGTAAAATCTTAATGGTAAATGAAAAAATCTAAATGGTAAATGTCAATGTAGAATCCAAATGGTAAATGAAAATCTAAATGGTAAATGAAAATCTAAATGGTAAATGAAAATCTAAATGGAAAATGTAAAATCTAAATGAAAATCCAAATGGTAAATGTAAAATCTGAAAATCCAAATGGTAAATGAAAATCTAAATGGTAAATGTAAAATCTGGTAAATGAAAATCCAAATGGTAAATGAAAAAAATCTAAATGGTAATCCAAATGGTAAATGAAAATCCAAATGGTAAATGAAAATCTAAATGAAATGAAAATGGTAAATGAAAATCTAAATGGTAAAATGAAAATCCAAATGGTAAATGAAAATCCAAATGGTAAATGAAAATCCAAATGGTAAATGAAAATCCAAATGGTAAATGATCTGGTAAATGAAAATGGTAAATGAAAATCCAAATGGTAAATGAAAATCTAAATGGTAAATGAAAATCTAAATGGTAAATGTAAAATCCAAATGGTAAATGAAAATCCAAATGGTAAATGAAAATCCAAATGGTAAATGAAAATCCAAATGGTAAATGAAAATCCAAATGGTAAATGAAAATCCAAATGGTAAATGAAAATCTAAATGGAAAATGTTCTGAAAATCCAAATGGTAAATGAAAATCCAAATGGTAAGAGGGGTACTGTAAATGTAAATAAAAAGATCTCAATGGTAAATCATAGTCTAATTGCTTAATGTAAATGTAAAATTGAAACGGTCAACGTAAAATCTTAATGGTAAATGTAAATGTTGGGTCATTTCTCTACCCTGTCAGGCGGGGTCATGCGTTAGATACCTGGACATTTATTTATTGCCTCATCTTCAGAATATACTCAGACTCCGCTATCATACGTATGTGAAACTATGTATTGTATGTACGTGTGTATGTCTGCATTATAGGGTGAGAAATGGAAGTCATTTAACCCAGGTGAATACATCTCATGGTTTCGAACTGACCTGTGAAAAGCAATCGGTCGAGGAGGAGGAGGGAGAGGCAAGGAATGACCTTGTCACGTGATCCAAGAACAGCCGATGATCGGCGACTTCTTCTTCCTAATTAGTCGCAGGTTTAATTAGCGCTAGTACGATGATAACAATTAATATTAATATTTTTATTAGTTCTAATTGGTTGAGGCCTTTGACGAACCTCGACACCGCATCTCCCCTCCCCATCTCAACGCCACATCCGCCCAAAGGCATTATGGGTAGTCAGCATGACGTCACCGCTTAAGCTTTACACATGATGTCTGCTGGATAAAACTAGCAACAACTGCAGCCGTAATAATAATGAGAATAATTCATTCATTCATTCCAAAGATTTATATAGCGCCCCTTCAAGGTTACTATTCAGGAGCGCTCCCGACCCAACCACGGCTGAAAAGGATGGTTTTAAGGCTAGAGTAAAACGCATCTAAATGAACTCTAGGAATAAGGCGTAATGTTAATGGGAGCCCATTCCAAACCATGGGGCCAGCAACAGAGAAGGCGCGATGCTGAGATATATAATGAGAATAATAATAATAATAATAATAATAATAATAATAATAATAGTAAAAATAATAATAATAATAATAATAATAATAATAATAATAATAATAATAATAATAATAATAGTAGTAGTAGTAGTAATAATAATAATAATAATAATAATAATAATAATAATAATAATAATAATAATAATAATAATAGTAGTAGTAATAATAATAATAATAATAGTAATAATAATAATAATAATAATAATAAAAATAATAATAATAATAATAATAATAGTAATAATAATAATACAATATGTTCCTGTAGATAATATTTTATGTCTCGTATAAATTTGTAATAATAATGAAAGTTCCTAATCCTTTCTATGACGTAATGCTGCAGTTGTGGTCGTCATAGCAACGAAACTCTTGACATGCAGACGATATGAGAACGACTGTTTTCTTAACATTTCTTACGTTGTAATTTATTGTAAATGTAATCGAACATTTATATAGCGCCGCTCAACATCAACAGCGCTCTCGACCCGCGTTAGTCAGCGAACAGTACACATCACATTACATTAGGTGTAATCAATCAATCAATCAATCAATCAATCAATCAATCAATCAATCAATCAATCGCAATCAATCAATCAATCAATCAATCAATCAATTTCGTTTATTCACAACACCAAGCTGACAGGTCGCAACTTGTTACAGGTAACAGATAATGCGATGCCAGGCAGAGGTTAATGCGATGCCAGGCAGAGGTTAATGCGATGCCAGGCAGAGGTTAATGCGATGCCAGGCAGAGGTTAATGCGATGCCAGGCAGAGGTTAATGCGATGCCAGGCAGAGGTTAATGCTAACTGCGTCCAGAACTTGTATCAAAAGAGGACCATAATTATAGTTCTCAGAGATGTACTCACAGATATCGCTACGATCTTCGCAATCTTTTCAGTATTAACAACGCATCTGAGACTTACTATGGAGGAGCTAAATAAATGCTGACCTAGATCCATGCATAGAAGGACGTCACAGGAACGTAATTTCACCGGATGACGTCACTCGTCACGCTTCTCTTGTCGTCGTCATCGTCGTCCGGGAAGGTGCAGTCAGGCGTAAAGGCACGTCATCGGATTCAGCGACTGCTGTGACGAGAGATGATGAAGATACCACTGATGCCGATGCCGCTGGAGAGAAGAGCATGGCATAGTAGTACAGTGGCAATATATAGCCAGCTGTTTCAAGGGCGAGGAATAGGAAAAGAGAGAAGGAGGAGAAGGAAGAGAAGGAGAAGGAGCAGAAGGAGAATATGGAAGAGGAATAAGAGAAACAAGAGGAGAAGGAGGAGCAGGAATAGGAGCAGAAGGAAGAGGATAAGGAAGGGCAAAATGAGGAAAAGAAGGAGAAGGAGGAGAAGAAGGAGGAGGAGAACGAGAAGGAAAAGGAGGAGGAGAAGAAGCAGCAGGTGAAATTGGACTATAGGAAGAGGAGGAGGAGGAGGAGGAATAGGAGCGAGGTGAGGTGGATTGTCGGAATTCAGCGTCAGAAGGGCGTGAAATTAGACAGGTTAACAAGACGGCGGAAGCAGAACGCAAGCGAACAGGAAAGCATACAGAAAGACAGACAGACAGGCAGGCAGGCAGACAGACAGACAGACAGACAGGCAGGCAGACAGACAGACAGACAGAGTGACAGCGGTCACCTGGCCAGACAGACAGACATGAAGACGCTGAGGAAGAATGAAAGCGGGTTAAAGGAAAGACACAAGGGAGGACAGCCAGGCGCAGAGAATGACACATACAGAGGAGGAGGAACAGATATTCCCCATCTCATTCTAACCTATTAAATTTTCATGTACATTAAGCAACAACATCCTCCTCTTTTCCATCCATTGAGTCCATTCCTCCTCTTTCTTCTCCGTCCATTTCATTTTCGTCTTCCGCTTTCGCCTCCTCTTCTTCATCCTCCTCCTTCTCCTTCTCCTTCTCCTCCTACTCCTCCTCCTCTTCTCCTCCTTCTCCTCCTTCTCCTCCTCTCTCCTCCTCCTCCTCTCCTCCTCTCCTCCTCATCCTTCTCCTCCTCCTTCTCTCCTCTCCTCCTCCTCCTCCTCCTCCTCCTTCTCTCCTCCTCCTCCTCCTTCTCCTCTCCTCCTCCTTCTCCTCCTCCTTCTCCTCCTCCTTCTTCCCTCCTTCTCCTCCTCCCTCTCCTCCTCCTTCTCCTCCTCCTCTCTCCTTCTCCCTCCTCCCTTCTCCTCCTCCTCCTTCTCCTCCTCCTCCCTCCTTCTCCTCCCTCCTCCTTCTCCTCCTCCTCCTTCTCCTCCTTCTCCTTCTCCTCCTCCTTCTCCTTCTCCTCCTCCTTCTCCTCCTCCCTTCTCCCTCCTCCTTCTCCTCCTCCTCCTTCTCCTCCCTCCTTCTCCTCCTCCTCCTCTCCTCCTCCTTCTCCTCCTTCTCCTCCTTCCCTCCTTCTCCTCCTCCTTCTCCTCCTCCTCTCCTCCTCCTTCTTCTTCTCCTCCTTCTCCTTCTCCTCCTCCTTCTCCTCCCTCCTTCCTCCTCCTCCTTCCCTCCTCCTCCTCCTCCTTCTCCTCCTCCTCCTCCTCCTCCTCCTTCTCCTCCTCCTTCTCCTTCTCCTCCTTCTCCTCCTCCTCTCCTCCTCCTCCTTCTCCTCCTCATGCTGTTCTTCCTCATTTCGGTTAGTCATAATTATGGTGTCCTCATGTATACGTAATTAAGTATTTCGCCACTTACTCTAGCGCCCTCCCTTTAAGTAGCTCACCAAGCGCAGTCTGCAGTGCTCTGCACCATTCAAAATGGCGTCAAAGTAGTCCATACAAATGTTAATCATTAAGCTGACAATGCGTAGAGCAGAAGAGTCGCCGCTGGTGAGATCCCGCAGACACGCAGAACCCAACGGAGGGATTCCCATTGAGAGCTCAGAATAGACCCACGAAGTTCTGAATTCTGATGTCTTGGCGTTGAAGAAGAGAAGAGACGAAACTTCGCAGCCGACAATCGTCGATTACGATTACAATTACGATTAAGATTACGATTACAATTACGATTAAGATTACGATTACGTTTATGATTATTATTACGATTACAATAAAGATTACGATTACGATGGTCGTTGAGTGTCAGCAGAGTAGACTGATCAGTTCCAGTCCAAGGTCGCTGTCTTGGCCATTCCAGATGGAGGAGGGGTTTCAGGTTACCGCTGTCGTCAATCTGTTAACCTGCCACCCCTCAAACGGAAGGGTCCACTACAGACACACGAGACCTTCGTGCTAAAATTCCGAATACAATTGTATTTGTATTGTATTTGAACACTTGTTATAGCGCCCCTACCAGATTGCCCATTCAGAGGCGCTCCCGACTACTGCGCGGACGCTGAATCGGAGTTTCACGCCGAAGGCAATGAGCAATTGCGAGTGAAGGACTTGCCCAGGGTCCCTACGCGGCGACTTTGAGGTGGATTCGAACCCGCAACCCTCCAGCTGCAAGGCACCGAACATACCCCTACACCACCGCGCCCCAGTTGTATTGTGTTGTATTGTATTGTATTGTACTCCACGTTTATATTGCGACCGAGCCACCCGCAGTAAAGATCCGAGAAATTAATCTCTGATAAACCGACCGACCCGGAATCGAACCCGGGTCGCCGGCGTGGAGAGCGGGCTACCAACCCACTCGGCCACTCAGGATCCAAACAATGAGAAAGAAAGAGAGAAACTTCTAACTCGACGAACGACCACTTCGAGGGGTGATGGCTGAAGGACTGACCACACGAACACTCTCTGACGACCCTGAAGTGTAGGACATGACGAACTAATTGATCGTAAATGACAACTTAGAGAAGCAGGCGGCCGCCATCTTGAACACGTGATGCCATCATGTAAGCCGATGTTTCGAAGGAGAGTGGAGAGTGGAGACGATGGCGCTCCATAATCATAATAATTGCCGATTCGTGTTTTACAATATCTGACTGCAATTACGTCATAGAGGAAGAAGACCATTAGCCGCCGTCTCTCCACCTGCTCCTCCTTATCCACATCGTCGCTGCTTCCCTCCTCCTCCTCCTCCTCCTCCTCCTCCTCCTCTTCCTCCTCCTCCTCCATCTTCTCCATCTCCTCCTCCTCCTCCTCCTCTCCTCCTCCTCCTTCTTCCTCCTCCTCCTCCTCCTCCTCCTCCTCCTTTCTCTTCCTCCTCCTCCTCCTCCATCTTCTCCCCCTCCTCCTCCTCCTCCTCTTCCTCCTCTTCCTCCTCCTCCTTCTGCTCGTCCTCCTCCTCCTCCTTTCCCTCCTCCTCCTCGTCCTCCTCTTCTTCTTCCTCTTCCTCCTTCTCCTCGTTCTCCTCCTCCCTCCTCCTCCTCTTCCTCTCCTGCTCCTTCCCCTCCTCCTCCTCTTCCTTCTCCTCCTCCTTCTTCCTCCTCCTCCTCCTCCTCCTCCTTCTTCCTCCTCCTCCTCCTCCTCCTCCTCCTCCTCCTCCTCCTCCTCCTCCTCCTCCTCCTCCTCCTCCTCCTCTCTTCTGCTATTTATCCATTACGAAGCAGCAGGTCCACGTTTCATCAGAGGATCTTTACAGCATAAGCCGAAGCAGTTAAGGCGATGCCGAGAGGGAGAAAAAAGGGAGAAAGAAAGGGAGAAAAAAAGGGAGAATGTAAGGGAGAAAAAAGGAAAAGAAAGAGAAAGAAAGGGAAAGAAAGAAAAAGGGAGAAAGAAAGGGAGAAAGAAAGGGAGGGAGAGACAGACAGAGACAGACAGAGTAAGGTAAAAAAAACACACAGACAGAGCCAGCGATCAAAAGAACCAGTAGCAAGCTGTGGTAACTATGGTAACTGTTTCCCCACCCTTTCCTGTTCACAAATAAACCTCACTAACATTATTATTATCCTTCCCTTCCTCCTCCTCCTCTTCCACTTCCTCCTCTTCCTCCTCTTCCTTCTCCTCCTCCTCATCATCATTGTCGTCGTCGTCATCATCATCATCATCATCATCAGCAATGGACTATGAAGTCTCTAACTTCTTCTATGGTTTCTTTTGTCGTCGTCGTTCTCCTCCTCTTCCTCCTTTTCTTCCTTTTCCACTTCCTCCTCATTCCAATTTTCCTTCTTCCCATTCGTTTCCATTACGTTCTCTTCAGCGTTCTCCTAACTGCATTTATTTAGCTCCGTTGTTTTCCTGTTGAACAAATCAAGTGATGGCTGTCTGTTTTTGTCTGGTAAACGTCAGTTCCTCTGAGACTCTTCGCCGCATTATCAGTCAATGAGAGCAGATTGGATCAGTTTCACAATGTATACTGAATGAAATCACTCGGGAGACGAAGAAGGTTGGGAGGAAGAGGAGGAGGAGGAGGAGAAAGATGACGGAGGAGGAGGAAGAGGAGGAGGAGAAGAAGAGGAGGAGAAGGAGAAGAAGGAAGGAGAAGGAGAGGAGGAAGAGGAGGAGAGAAGGAAGAGAGGAGGAGAAGGAGGAGGAGCAGGAAGAGGAAAATTAGGAGAAGAAGGAGGAGGTGGAAGAGAAGGAGGAGAGGAGGAGGAAGAGGAGGAGGAGGAGGAGAAGGAGGAACGAGGAGGAGGAGGAGAAAAAGAAAGAGGAAGAGGAGGAGGAGTAGGAGGAAAAGGAGGAAGGGAGGACGAGGAAGAGGAAGAGGAGTAGGAGAAAGAGGAAGAGGAGGAGGAGGAGAAGGAGAAGGAGCAGGAGGAGGGAGGAGGAGGAGGAGGAGGAGAAGGAGGAGGAGGAGGAAGAGCCAGAAGGAGGAGGAGGAGAAGGAAGGAAGAGGAGTAGAAGGAGTAGGAGGGAGGAGGAGGAGGAGGAGAAGGAGGAGGAGAAGGAAGAGGAAGAAAAGGAAGAGGAAGAGAAGAGGAGGAGTAGAGGAAGAGGATGAGGAAGAGGACGAAGAAGAGGAAGTGGAGTAGGAGGAAGATTAAGAGGAGGAGGAGGAGGAGGAGAAGAGGGAAGAGGAAGAGGAAGAGGAAGAGGAAGAGGAAGAGGAAGAGGAAGAGGAAGAGGAAGAGGAAGAGGAAGAGGAAGAGGAAGAGGAAGAGGAAGAGGAAGAGAAGAGAAAGGAAGAGGAAGAGGAAGAGGAAGAGGAAGAGGAAGAGGAAGAGGAAGAGAGGAAGAGGAAGAGGAAGAGGAAGAGGAAGAGGAAGAGGAAGAGGAAGAGGAAGAGGAAGAGGAAGAGGAAGAGGAGAAGGAGGAGGAAGAGGAGAAGGAGGAAGAGGAGGACTAGGAGAGGAGGAAAAGGAGGAGGAATAGGAGGAGGAATAGGAGGAGGAGGAGCGGAAGGAAGGAAGGGAGGAGAGGAGGAAGAGTGAGAGGGATACTGTGGGATAATTATGAAGGTGCTAAAGGAGATTGATGATAATAATAAGGATGAAAATGGTGTTGGTGGCACGTGACCAGGATGTCCCTCTGGAATAATTCCTATCTCTGGCTGTTTCGGACATTACCCTCCCCAATTGCCCCTCCCCCCCTCCACCCCGACACCCCCAGTGGGGAACTGGTGCGACGACAACTGCGCTCCACTGTCCCACGACTACGACGACGACGATGACGATGACGATGATGACGCTACCATGATGATAATGATAATGATCGTGATGATGAAGGTCATGTCGTCGTCGTTGTTGTTGTTTGATCGAAATGTGAGTCGCGGGAAATGCGCCCCGTTCTCATTACACGCGCCCTCGCCTCCTCCTTCTCCCTACACCCTCACCTGTCTCTCCCTACCTCCGTCCCTTCCTCCGTCCCTTCCTCCCACCGGGGTCGGTTATTATTCATAGGTCTCAGCCGCCATCTGCCGATTGTAAAACGAAAATGAAATTAAATATGTATTACTCCCTTGTTTCTGCCTCGACCCCATTGTCCGAAGGAAGGCAGAGAGAAAGGGAGGCAGACAGTCAGAGAGGCAGACAGACAGGGAGGCAGACAGGCAGGGAGGCAGACAGGCAGGGAGGCAGACAGGCAGGGAAGCAGACAGGCAGGGAGGAGGCAGACAGGGAGGCAGACATGCAGGGAGGCAGGGTGGCAGGGAGGCAGACAGGGAGGGAAGCAGACAGGCAGGGAGGCAGGCAGGGCAAGTGGGAGGCAGACAGGCAGGGAAGCAGACAGGCAGGGAGGCAGACAGGGGAGGGGAAGCATACAGGCAGGGAGGCAGGACAGGGAGGCAGAGCAGGCAGGGAAGCAGACAGGCAGGGAGGCAGACAGGGAGGGAAGCAGACAGGCAGGGAGGCAGACAGGCATGCAGGGAGGCAGACAGACAGGCAGACAGGCACCCAGGCAGGCAGACAGGCAGACAGGCAGACAGGCAGACAGGCAGACAGGCAGACAGGCAGACAGGCAGGGAGGCAGACAGGCAGGGAGGCAGACAGACAGGGGAGGCAGACAGACATGGAGGGAGGCAGACGGGCAGACGGGCAGATGGGCGGATGGGCGGATGGACGGATGGACGGATGGACGGATGGATGGATGGATGGATGGATGGATGGATGGATGGATGGATGGATGGATGGATGGATGGATGGATGGATGGATGGATGGATGGATGGATGGATGGATGGATGGATGAGTTGGACTTGTCATTAGGACGATTGGACGTCGGTCGGTGTATATTGTCTGAGAATACAGATCGACTAATGTTATCCAAATATTAGAGAGATCGGGGAAGAGGAGGGAAAGAGGAGCGATGGGAAGAGTGGACTAGGAGGAGGGAGGATGGAAGGGATGGAGACCTCCTTCCCCTCCTTCTCCTCGTCCTCCCTCTGTCCTGCTGAGAAAATAACAACATCAGGAGACAGAATTTGATCAATTGGGGTCTCAACGGAGATGAGGACAGTGAGGGAGGGTTGATAAAGGAACATAGAGAGAGAGAGAGAGAGAGAGAGAGAGGAGAGAGAGAGAGAGAGAGAGAGAGAGAGAGAGAGAGAGAGGGCAGAGAGAGAGAGAGAGAGAGAGAGAGAGAGAGAGAGACAGAGAGAGGGCAGAGAGAGAGAGAGAGAGAGACAGAGGGCAGAGAGACAGAGAAGAGACAGAGACAGAGAGGGCAGAGAGACAGAGACAGAGGGCAGAGAGAGAGAGAGAGAGAGAGAGAGAGACAGAGAGAGAGAGAGAGAGAGAGAGAGAGAGAGAGAGAGAGAGAGAGAGAGAGAGAGAGAGAGAGAGAGAGAGAGAGAGAGAGAGAGAGAGAGAGAGAGAGAGAGAGACAGAGAGAGAGAGAGAGAGAGAGAGAGAGAGAGAGAGAGAGAGAGAGAGAGAGAGAGAGAGAGAGAGAGAGAGAGAGAGAGAGAGAGAGAGAGAGAGAGAGAGAGAGAGAGAGAGGGCAGACAGAGACAGAGAGAGAGACAGAGAGAGAGAGAGAGAGAGACAGAGAGAGAGAGACAGAGAGAGAGAGAGAGAGAGAGAGAGAGAGAGAGAGAGAGAGAGAGAGAGAGAGAGAGAGAGAGAGAGAGAGGAAGGGAGATGAGTTGTTGTTTGGTAGGACGTTGCGCGGATAACAATCGGTTGAACCAGATAAACTCCGGTGGAACAACGATTCATACTCCAGTACCAGTCTCCTCCTCCTCCTCCTCCTCCTCCTCCTCCTCCTCCTCCTCCCTCCTCCTCCTCCTCCTCCTCCTACTCCCTCTCCTCTTTTGCCCATATTCTCTCCTTCTCGTTCTCTGTATGTCTGTATGTCTGTCTGTTTCTCTCTTCTGTACCTCCCTTGGCCCACCTTGCGCTCACTCCTAGATGACCGACTAATTAATCATTAATGAATGAATGAATGAATTTCTAATTAATTAATCAGCTGCAAAGGAAACAAATCAACCGCAGGAATAGATTATGAAATGGGAGACGACGACGACCATTGAAACCCCCACCCTCATCCCTTCTCAAAGCATTTGCTAAACATCCCTGTCTCCCACCCTGCCTCCTCCAGCTCTTCCTCCCTGCTTCCTTCCCTCCCTTCCATTTCGTTGCAGGTGGAACGCAATTAATAATTGAAGGACCTTGATCAATTTCAGTCCCTCTCCCTCTCCCTTTCTGCCTCTCCTGCCTCTGCTTGTCCTTCTCCATCCCTCTGCATATCTGCCTGCATCTGTCTGTCTGCCTGTTATCTTGTCTCCCTTTCTCTGATCTGCTGATATAAGATGCGTTGGCAAATTGATAATTAGCGCCGCAGTTTCCTCGACCTCTGCTGCCTCTCACTTTTCGCTCTAAAGGAATCCGTTAACTGAACTCCTCTTCATTCTTCCCCTCTCCTTATTCCTCCACTCCTACTCGTACTCCTCCTCTTCTTCCTCTTCATCCTCCTTCCTCCACTTCCTCTTCATCCTCCTCCTCGTCATCCTCGTCCTCCTCGTCCGCCTCCTCTTCTTCCTCGTCCTCCTCCTCGTCCTCCTCGTCCTCCTCCTCGTCCTCGTCCTCGTCCTCGTCCTCTTCATCCTCTTCATCCTCCTCCTCATCATCCTCGTCCTCGTCCTCGTCCTCTTCATCCTCTTCATCCTCTTCATCCCTACTCCTCCTCTTCCTCGTCCTCTTTCTCTTCATCCTCCTCCTCCTCCTCCTCCTCGTCCTCGTCCTTCTTCATCCTCTTCATCCTACTCCTCCTCTTCCTCCTCCTCTTTCTCCTCCTCCTCCTCCCCTTCCTCATCCTCTTTCTCCTCCTCTTTCTCCTCCTCCTCCTCCTCTACTTCTCTTCCTCCTAATCGGTTCACTATGTTTTTTATAGGCCGACTGCTCGTCCTCCTCCTCGTCCTCTTCCTCTTCATCCTCTTCATCCTCCTCCTTTTCCTCATCCTCCTTGTCCTCGTCCTCCGCCTCTTCATCCTCGTCCTCTTTCTCTTCATCCTCTTCATCCTCCTCGTCCTCTTCCTCTTCATCCTCTTCTTCCTCCTCGTCCTCTTTCTCTTCATCCTCTTCATCCTCTTCATCCTCCTCCTCCTCCTTATCCTCCTTGTCCTCTTCCTCGTCCTCGTCCTCGTCCTCCGCCTCTTCATCCTCGTCCTCTTTCTCTTCATCCTCTTCATCCTCCTCGTCCTCTTCCTCTTCATCCTCGTCCTCTTTCTCTTCATCCTCTTCATCCTCTTCATCCTCCTCCTCCTCCTCATCCTCCTTGTCCTCTTCCTCGTCCTCGTCCTCGTCCTCCGCCTCTTCATCCTCGTCCTCTTTCTCTTCATCCTCTTCATCCTCCTCGTCCTCTTCCTCTTCATCCTCGTCCTCTTTCTCTTCATCCTCTTCATCCTCTTCATCCCTCCTCCTCCTCCTCATCCTCCTTTGAAACCCCCAGACGACGACAAACACCCATTGAAACCCCCACCCTCATCCCTTCTCAAAGCATTTGCTAAACATCCCTGTCTCCCACCCTGCCTCCTCCAGCTCTTCCTCCCTGCTTCCTTCCCTCCCTTCCATTTCGTTGCAGGTGGAACGCAATTAATAATTGAAGGACCTTGATCAATTTCAGTCTGTCTCCCTCTCCCTTTCTGCCTCTCCTGCCTCTGCTTGTCCTTCTCCATCCCTCTGCCTCTGCATATCTGCCTGCATCTGTCTGTCTGCCTGTTATCTTGTCTCCCTTTCTCTGATCTGCTGATATAAGATGCGTTGGCAAATTGATAATTAGCGCCGCAGTTTCCTCGACCTCTGCTGCCTCTCACTTTTCGCTCTAAAGGAATCCGTTAACTGAACTCCTCTTCATTCTTCCCCTCTCCTTATTCCTCCACTCCTACTCGTACTCCTCCTCTTCTTCCTCTTCATCCTCCTCCTCCACTTCCTCTTCATCCTCCTCCTCGTCCTCCTCGTCCTCCTCGTCCGCCTCCTCTTCTTCCTCGTCCTCCTCCTCCTCGTCCTTCTCGTCCTCGTCCTCGTCCTCGTCCTCGTCCTCGTCCTCTTCATCCTCCTCCTCATCCTCTTCATCCTCGTCCTCGTCCTCTTCGTCCTCTTCATCCTCTTCATCCTCCTCCTTCCTCGTCCTCTTTCTCTTCATCCTCTTCATCCTCCTCCTCGTCACTCTTTCTCTTCATCCTCTTCATCCTCCTCCTCATCCTCTTTCTCTTCATCCTCCTCCTCGTCCTCGTCCTCGTCCTCGTCCTCTTCATCCTTTTCATCCTCTTCATCCTCCACCTCCTCGTCCTCGTCCTCCTCGTCCTCGTCCTCTTCATCCTCTTCATCCTTCTCCTCCTCTTCCTCCTTCCTCTTTCTCCTCCTCCTCCCTCCTCCTCCTCCTCCTCCCTCCTCCTCTTCATCCTCTTCATCCTCCTCGTCCTCTTCCTCTTCATCCTCCTCGTCCTCTTTCTCTTCATCCTCTTCATCCTCCTCCTCGTCCTCGTCCTCTTCATCCTCTTCATCCTCTTCATCCTCCTCCTCCTCCTCCTCTTCATCCTCTTCATCCTCCTCCTCCTCGTCCTCTTCATCCTCTTCATCCTCTTCATCCTCTTCATCCTCCTCCTCGTCCTCGTCCTCTTCATCCTCTTCATCCTCTTCATCCTCTTCATCCTCCTCCTCGTCCTCGTCCTCTTCATCCTCTTCATCCTCTTCATCCTCTTCATCCTCCTCCTCGTCCTCGTCCTCTTCATCCTCTTCATCCTCTTCATCCTCCTCCTCCTCCTCCTCTTCATCCTCTTCATCCTCCTCCTCCTCGTCCTCTTCATCCTCTTCATCCTCTTCATCCTCTTCATCCTCCTCCTCGTCCTCGTCCTCTTCATCCTCTTCATCCTCTTCATCCTCTTCATCCTCCTCCTCGTCCTCGTCCTCTTCATCCTCTTCATCCTCTTCATCCTCTTCATCCTCCTCCTCGTCCTCGTCCTCTTCATCCTCTTCATCCTCTTCATCCTCTTCATCCTCCTCCTCGTCCTCGTCCTCTTCATCCTCTTCATCCTCTTCATCCTCCTCCTCGTCCTCGTCCTCTTCATCCTCTTCATCCTCTTCATCCTCTTCATCCTCCTCCTCGTCCTCGTCCTCTTCATCCTCTTCATCCTCTTCATCCTCTTCATCCTCCTCCTCGTCCTCGTCCTCTTCATCCTCTTCATCCTCTTCATCCTCTTCATCCTCCTCCTCGTCCTCGTCCTCTTCATCCTCTTCATCCTCTTCATCCTCTTCATCCTCTTCCTCCTCCTCGTCCTCTTCATCCTCTTCATCCTCTTCATCCTCTTCATCCTCGTCCTCGTCCTCGTCCTCTTCATCCTCTTCATCCTCTTCATCCTCCTCCTCCTCCTCCTCGTCCTCTTCATCCTCTTCATCCTCTTTCATCCTCCTCCTCCTCTCCTCCTCTTCATCCTCTTCATCCTCCTCCTCCTCTTCATCCTCTTCATCCTCTTCATCCTCTTCATCCTCCTCCTCGTCCTCGTCCTCTTCATCCTCTTCATCCTCTTCATCCTCCTCCTCCTCCTCCTCTTCATCCTCTTCATCCTCCTCCTCCTCGTCCTCTTCATCCTCTTCATTCTCTTCATCCTCTTCATCCTCCTCCTCCTCCTCGTCCTCTTCATCCTCTTCATCCTCTTCATCCTCTTCATCCTCCTCCTCGTCCTCGTCCTCTTCCTCATCCTTTCATCCTACTCCTCCTCTTCCTCCTCCTCTTCCTCCTCTTCCTCCTCCTCCTCCTCCTCCTCCTCCCTCCTCCTCCTCCTCCTCCTCCTCCTCCTCCTCCTAATCGGTTCACTATGTTTTTTATAGGCCGACTGCTCGTCCTCTTCCACCCCACAACACAAACACCACCTCCAACACCACTACAACCACCTGCACTACAACCACAACCACCACGAAACGCCTCCACCACCACCTCTGCCATTTCTCTGTCACTGCTCTGATCTCACCTGCACTTCAGACATTATCCACGCTCACTTTTACTCCACATCGCGCTCTTTCTGCCTCTCTCTGTCTGTCTGTCTGTCTGTCTCACTCCTCCCTCCCTCCCTCTCTCCACTATGTCTCTCAATCTCCTCTCTGTCTGTCTGTCTCTGTCTCTCCATTTCTCTCTCTCTCTCTTCCTCTCGGTCCTTTCTACCCATTCAGCTGCGCCTCTTCCTCCTCTTCCTGCTCCTCCTTCCGTCTTCATTTCCTGTTGCTGAGAATGGTTTTCGCGCCTCTCCATTCCCGCGATCTACGGTCGACTGAGTGTCTGCTTAGCCATCCGTTCCGGTCCATTGGACGATGCCAATGGGCGACACGCATCTATATCGATCGTAACTGGAAAGAGCGGAGTCAATTCAATGATGTGGAACTGGAGGTCATTAGTGAGAATATCCGTCAGTCATTATAATATTCTGATCAATGATTTATGGAGCCATTAAGAAGATCTCTGAATTGAGGTCTTTCATGTGGCTCGGCTCCTCTCTATCCACAATATGCTAACCTATGACCTTCTCAACTCTCACCTGTTCTCATCTAATTACCTTTGCAAAACGATAGACAGACAGACATACAGACAGAAACACAGACAGACACACAGACAGACACACAGACACACAGATACGCAGAGACTGTATGAGAGACACACAGACAGACAGATTTGTTGACCTTTTGATAGTTTTGTGCTTTGACTACGAATTTGAAAGTCGAAAGCGATCGAATGCAGGCGCATATATAGACAGAGACAGAGACAGAGACAGAGACAGAGACAGAGAGAGACAGACAGACAGACAGACAGACAGACAGACAGACAGACAGACACAGAGACAGACACAGAGACAGAGAGTTAGAGGTGGGGAGAGGGAGAGGGAGAGGTAGCTTATTACTGTAAAAATGTTTGAATTAAAATCACCACATTCCATCACACTCCATCATATTCCATCGCATTCCATCCCACACTTTTTGGATCGCATCATCTGTTGGACTTTGATTTCGTGATCATCATCGTCGTCGTCGTCGTCGTCATCATCATCATCATCATCATCATTAGCTATAACCTACCCTGCCGGATATTCTTTTTCACTGTTAGTTAAGGCTTTTTTATATTTTCACTAGCAGTTTTTACCCGGCGTTCGCCCGGGTTTTCCTCAGCGCCCGTGTATTTGAATTTAACGACATCTTCGTCAACTTCTGTGAATTTGAATTTAACGATGTGAAAATTTTTCGTGTGTCCCTCTGGCGAATTTACGCGCTGGCTTGAAATTTGTTTAATTGCAACTCTATGTAATATATACTCCCATGCATTTGATGGCATTGAAACTATGACCACATTGAAACTTAAAATGTCCAAATATCGGAATTTAAAGTAAATTTTGAGTTGAAATATAGTTGGGTTGAGATCTATAGAAATTCAAATGAAAACGTTCGTTAAAAATTTCGTATCGCTAAAGTGTTGCATTGGCGAATCTTTAAGTCCGATGACCTAGAAATTCTCCCGTGGTCCCCACTTCTGATGTTAAATCAACGGTCAACGTGATTGGTTGCGAATCAGAGCGTTGACCTATATGCTACGTGTGACGTAAGATTGCATATTTAATTAGCATGCGTGACGTGAACAAATGGCCTTACTATCATGGCCATGGTGTAAGAGACCGGTATTGAGATATAGCCTCGTCGAAAAGTTGGAAATTTAAAATGGCCATATATCGGCGTTTAAATAAAATTGCGAGCTGAAAATAGTCGCGTTGACCTAGACGTTGCGTAATAATGTTTTGTAAATTTTTCAAATCGCTAAAGCGTTCCGTTTCGGAGCCTTTAGCGAGACAGACAAACATACGGAAGGACAGAAAAAAGAGACTTTGGATTATATATATAGATAGTGTTTTGAATCGAGTTAATCATTTACTGTGTAATATGTACTATACTATTTGCATTGCTGTACGAAACTTGATGTTGCACTGTTTATCAAGGATTTAGCTAATTCAGATTTCTGAAATGTTGTTCTAGGTGTCCCTATATAGTTAGCGGGATCTTGATCCCTTTTGGGACTCCTCTTGCGGCCAATCCTGATATTTTATGTTGAAATGTTATGCGTTTTATTTGGCTTCAATAAAAGAGCTTTGATTGATTGATTGATTGATTGATTGATTGACTGACTGATTGATTGATTGATTGATTGATTGATCATCATGAATAACAGAAGAGCAGCTACAAAGTCCATCGAAGCAGCCATGTGATGGGTATGAAATGTTGACGACTTCATTTTCTTAGCCTCAGCGTACGAGAGAGGGTGTTCGTTCCTCTCCCTCGCCATCTCATCTGCCCACATACAGTGTGTGGTCGGTGTAGTCATAATAGCTGGAATGGTTGAGCAGATCGTCGAAATGGATCTCTACCATTCGGTTGAAAATCCAGCGCTGTAACCACTTGACTATAGAGCTCACCTCATATCCACCGATGCATATTGTCTAATGGAGTCAGTCCAACTGCCATCTATCCGTACGGAACAGACTGCTTCACGATCACCTCCGTCTGCCTATCCTTCCGTTCGTCCTTCCTTTCGTCCTTCCATCCATCCATCTGTCCGTCTGTCTGTCCATTCGTCCGTCCATCTGTCCATTCGTCTGTCTGTCTGTCCGTCTGTCTGTCCGTCTGTCTGTCCGTCTGTCCATCTGTCTGTCTGTCCGTCCGTCTGTCCATCTGTCTGTCTGTCCGTCTGTCTGTCTGTCCGTCTGTCCGTCTGTCTGTCTGTCCGTATACGGTTTGTCTGTGTGTATTTTTATGGTTTATATAGCGCTTTCTTCGTTCGTTCGTCCATCGTTCATCGGTCGATGGCGTTGTGCGTCCTTAGGAAGGCATTAACTGAGGTCATCATCATCGATAAGTCGTCCGTCCATCTGTCGCTCTAAGGAGAGAAGAAGCAACCGATCGCATCTCTCCTCCTCAGCCTCATCCTCTTCATCCTCATCCTTCTCATCTCTCGATCGTCATTAGGCTGCAGAGGCAGAGAGGAGCAGGCAGGACGAGGAGTAGGAGGAGGACGAGGACGAGCAGGACGAGGAGGAGGAGGAGGACGAGGACGAGGATGATGAGGACGAGGAGGACGAGGAGGAGGAGGACGAGGGAGGACGAGGAGGAGGGAGGACGAGGAGGACGACGAGGAGGAGGACGAGGACGAGGGAGGACGACGACGAGGAGGGAGGACGAGGAGGACGACGAGGAGGAGGACGAGGAGGACGACGAGGAGGGAGGACGAGGAGGACGACGAGGAGGAGGACGAGGACGAGGAGGACGACAGGAGGAGGACAGGAGGACGACGAGGAGGAGGACGAGGAGGACGAGGAGGAGGACGAGGAGGAGGAGGACGAGGACGAGGAGGACGAGGAGGAGGAGGACGAGGACGAGGAGGAGGACGACGACGACGAGGACGAGGAGGAGGAGAAGGAGCAGGAGGAGGAGGAGGGATGGTTAGTGACGACTGCAGAGGAAGACAGAGAGAGATTGTGTGAACGACAGACAGACATACAGACAGACGGACAGAGAAGGAGGAAGAGAAAGAGGGAGGAAAGAAGGAGAGAGAGAGAGAGAGAGAGAGAGAGAGAGAGAGAGAGAGAGAGAGAGAGAGAGAGAGAGAGAGAGAGAGAGAGAGAGAGAGAGAGAGAGAGTGAGTGTTTCATGAGGGTTGTGGGGTCACATGAGGGTGAAAGGATGTCCCAATTAATTGAATCGACGGGTCATCGGTTCAACGTCTGTGTGAGGAATAGAGCCAGAGGAAAGAGGAGGATGAGTGGAGGTGATCCTCCTCTTCCATCATACATCGAATGAATGAGGAGGTACAACAGCACCAGCAAGAGCAGCAGCATTGGTAGGAGGAGGAGGAGGAGGAAGAGGAGGAGGAATAGGAGGAGGAAGAGGAGGAAGAGGAGGAAAAGGAGGAGGAGGAGGAGGAACAGGAGGAGGAGGAAGAGGAGGAAAAGAAGAAGGAGGAGGAGGAGAAAGAGAAGGAGGAAGAGAAGGAAGAGGAAGAGGATGTGGAGGAGGATGAGCTGGAGGAAGATGCACTCGAAACGACGTGTGCTGAAAGTCAATGATCTGATTCGGATACAGAGCACGATAACGATACACCTCTGTGTATGTGTCTCTATGCCTCTATGAATGCGTATCTCAGTCTCTGTGTATGTGTGTGTGTTCGCGTGTGTGTGTGTGTGTGTGTGTGTGTGCGTGTGTGCGTGGGTGAGTTGGACGGTTTCTGCAGAAGATGGTTTCTTATCTAATTTGCTTTTGTTCTCTTTGAATGCCAATCGTTCGTCTTCTGTCGAAAGCACTCAGTGGAACTCAGAGCCACACAAACAGACATAGAAGAACTGACAAACAGAGCTAGACACAGCCACAGAACAATTTGCAGGCAAACTGTCTGAATTATGAATATTGATGGAGATACAGCCAGCCAGCCAGCCAGCCAACGAGACAGTCAGCCAGCCAGCCAACCAGTTAAGAAGCCGGTCAGCCAGGCAGACATCCTTCACATTCTTATGCATGGAGCGCCACTTCTATAAAGCGACTAACATTGCAACGTATTATGACATCTTCTTAAGGTCTTGCAAAGCCTCTCTTCTGCCGAGAAACTGAATAATTCGCTTTGATATGGGGGTCTGGACCTCCAGGAACAGAGATTGCTAATTAGTATTTATTGGACTATAGAAATTGCACTTCCTCAGACGATGGCCTTGGCCCTTTTCCATGACATTGGTAGAGACTGAAAGAGTAAAATCTAAACAATTGCTTTGTCCTTTTGCCCCGAGATGACCTGAAATTGGATGACGGGTTGAAGCCAACGCCCTTGGACATTTGAAAGTCTTCCGATCTCAAGGTCTTACAATCAGAGAAAATAGTTTTCAAGCTCTGGTAGTCTTCCGGGTGGCTCACGCTCTTCCACCTTCTGTGGCTTCCTATGAATGGCTTCGATTGGAAGGATTGCCGCGTTCCTGTTCCGCATTGGACCTTCTGAGTGAAGACATTGAAACCCTGGGCAAAGACTGGTGCATGAGAGAGCTGTTTAAAGCCTCCAATCACTCAATCACTGTCTTATTCTATTACATCCAGCAAAGCACTCACAGAAATCCAATTTATGGAAGGAAGACATTTCATTTACCCTACTTTAAGTACATGAAATGCTGCATGAACACTACATTTCTCTACCAGCGCCTAGCTATCATCATTCACAAAATATAGGAACGCTGATGAGTGCACCAGTCTATCGCCGCCGTCGGCCTATTCGTCGCAGCAGAGTACCAGTCTATAGGACCAGGCACCAGTCCAATCCGTGCGCATGCGTGAGATTTAAAGTCATTGCTCTGCGGCGGGGGTGTGGGCGGTGGCGGGGACGGGGGCGGGGGCGGGGGTGAGGAGGGTGGAATAGCTCTGGTCAGGTGATTGTGCAGAGTAAATCGAAGCAGGCGATGACTGCTATGACTCCCAGCTGAGTCCATCTACAACATCAAACGGCAATTTATGAGACGCCTCCATATTTCTACGTTCGCCTTCCTGCATAGCAATTCCGCGTCCGTCGCGTAATATCTGACGAGCTCTTAAAGACCCGACCAAATAAAGGAGCACAATCAACACAAGAAGAAGAAGAAGAAGAAGAAGAAGAAGAAGAAGAAGAAGAAGAAGAAGAAGAAGAAGAAGAAGAAGAAGAAGAAGAAGAAGAAGAAGAAGAAGAAGAAGAAAAGAAGAAGAAGAAGAAGAAGAAGAAGAAGAAGAAGAAGAAGAAGAAGAAGAAGACCTCAGACGAACGAATTCCAATCAACGCCAGCAACTGATGGAGTCAACGAATGAGTGAATTGGTAATCATGTGGCTCGGCTCCTCTCTATCCACAATATGCTAACCTATGACCTTTTCAACTCTCACCTGTTCTCATCTAATTACCTTTGTAAAACGATAGACAGACAGACATACAGGCAGAAACACAGACAGACACACAGACAGACACACACACAGACAGACACACAGACACACAGATACGCAGAGACTGTATGAGAGACACACAGACAGACAGATTTGTTGACCTTTTGATAGTTTTGTGCTTTGACTACGAATTTGAAAGTCGAAAGCGATCGAATGCAGGCGCATATATAGACAGAGACAGAGACAGAGACAGAGACAGAGACAGAGAGAGACAGACAGACAGACAGACAGACAGACAGACAGACACAGAGACAGACACAGAGACAGAGAGTTAGAGGTGGGGAGAGGGAGAGGGAGAGGTAGCTTATTACTGTAAAAATGTTTGAATTAAAATCACCACATTCCATCACACTCCATCATATTCCATCGCATTCCATCCCACACTTTTTGGATCGCATCATCTGTTGGACTTTGATTTCGTGATCATCATCGTCGTCGTCGTCGTCGTCATCATCATCATCATCATCATCATTAGCTATAACCTACCCTGCCGGATATTCTTTTTCACTGTTAGTTAAGGCTTTTTTATATTTTCACTAGCAGTTTTTACCCGGCGTTCGCCCGGGTTTTCCTCAGCGCCCGTGTATTTGAATTTAACGACATCTTCGTCAACTTCTGTGAATTTGAATTTAACGATGTGAAAATTTTTCGTGTGTCCCTCTGGCGAATTTACGCGCTGGCTTGAAATTTGTTTAATTGCAACTCTATGTAATATATACTCCCATGCATTTGATGGCATTGAAACTATGACCACATCGAAACTTAAAATGTCCAAATATCGGAATTTAAAGTAAATTTTGAGTTGAAATATAGTTGGGTTGAGATCTATAGAAATTCAAATGAAAACGTTCGTTAAAAATTTCGTATCGCCAAAGTGTTGCATTGGCGAATCTTTAAGTCCGATGACCTAGAAATTCTCCCGTGGTCCCCACTTCTGATGTTAAATCAACGGTCAACGTGATTGGTTGCGAATCAGAGCGTTGACCTATATGCTACGTGTGACGTAAGATTGCATATTTAATTAGCATGCGTGACGTGAACAAATGGCCTTACTATCATGGCCATGGTGTAAGAGACCGGTATTGAGATAATTATAGCCTCGTCGAAAAGTTGGAAATTTAAAATGGCCATATATCGGCGTTTAAATAAAATTGCGAGCTGAAAATAGTCGCGTTGACCTAGACGTTGCGTAATAATGTTTTGTAAATTTTTCAAATCGCTAAAGCGTTCCGTTTCGGAGCCTTTAGCGAGACGGACAAACATACGGAAGGACAGAAAAAAGAGACTTTGGATTATATATATAGATAGTGTTTTGAATCGAGTTAATCATTTACTGTGTAATATGTACTATACTATTTGCATTGCTGTACGAAACTTGATGTTGCACTGTTTATCAAGGATTTAGCTAATTCAGATTTCTGAAATGTTGTTCTAGGTGTCCCTATATAGTTAGCGGGATCTTGATCCCTTTTGGGACTCCTCTTGCGGCCAATCCTGATATTTTATGTTGAAATGTTATGCGTTTTATTTGGCTTCAATAAAAGAGCTTTGATTGATTGATTGATTGATTGACTGACTGATTGATTGATTGATCATCATGAATAACAGAAGAGCAGCTACAAAGTCCATCGAAGCAGCCATGTGATGGGTATGAAATGTTGACGACTTCATTTTCTTAGCCTCAGCGTACGAGAGAGGGTGTTCGGTCCTCTCCCTCGCCGTCTCATCTGCCCACATACAGTGTGTGGTCGGTGTAGTCATAATAGCTGGAATGGTTGAGCAGATCGTCGAAATGGATCTCTACCATTCGGTTGAAAATCCAGCGCTGTAACCACTTGACTATAGAGCTCACCTCATATCCACCGATGCATATTGTCTAATGGAGTCAGTCCAACTGCCATCTATCCGTACGGAACAGACTGCTTCACGATCACCTCCGTCTGCCTATCCTTCCGTTCGTCCTTCCTTTCGTCCTTCCATCCATCCATCTGTCCGTCTGTCTGTCCATTCGTCCGTCCATCTGTCCATCTGTCCATCTGTCGTCTGTCTGTCTGTCCGTCTGTCCGTCTGTCTGTCCGTCCGTCCCGTTCCTTCTGTCCGTCCAATCGTCCATCTGTCCGTCTGTCCGTCTGTCATTCCTTCCGTCTGTCTGTCTGTCTGTCCGTCTGTCTGTCTGTCCATCTGTCTGTCTGTCTGTCTGTCCGTATACGGTTCGTCTGTGTGTGTTTTTATGGTTTATATAGCGCCTTCTTCGTTCGTTAGTCCATCGTTCATCGGTCGATGGCGTTGTGCGTCGTTAGGAAGGCATTAACTGAGGTCATCATCATCGATAAGTCGTCCGTCCATCTGTCGCTCTAAGGAGAGAAGAAGCAACCGATCGCATCTCTCCTCCTCAGCCTCATCCTCAGCCTCATCCTCATCCTTCTCATCTCTCGATCGTCATTAGGCTGCAGAGGCAGAGAGGAGCAGGCAGGACGAGGAGGAGGAGGAGGACGAGGAGGGACGAAGACGAGGAGGACGACGACGGGAAGGAGGAGGAGGGACAGGAGAAGGAGGAGGAGGAGGAGGAGGGGATGGTTAGTGACGACTGCAGAGGAAGACAGAGAGACAGAGAGAGAGAGAGTGTGTGTCAAAGAGAGACAGACAGACAGACAGACGATGTCTGTCTGACAGACAGAGAAGGAGGAAGGGAGAAAGAGGGAGGGAGGGAGAGATACGGATTTCATGGGGGTTGTGGGGGTCATCTGAGGGTGAAAGGATTTCCCAATTAATTGAATCGACGGGTCATCGGTTCAACGTCTGTGTGAGGAATAGAGCCATCGGTTCAACGTCTGTGTGAGGAATAGAGCCAGAGGAAAGAGGAGGATGAGTGGAGGTGATCCTCCTCTTCCATCATACATCGAATGAATGAGGAGGTACAACAGCACCAGCAAGAGCAGCAGCATTGGTAGGAGGAGGAGGAGGAGGAAGAGGAGGAGGAGGAGGAGGAAGAGGAGGAAGAGGAGGAGGAGAAGGAGGAGGAGGAACAGGAGGAGGAGGAAGAGGAGGAGGAAGAAAGAGAAGGAGGAGGAGAAAGGAAGAAGAGCAGGAGGAAGAGAGGAGGAGGAGAAAGAGGAGAGGAGGCGGAGGAGGATGAGCTGGAGGAAGATGCACTCGAGACGACGTGTGCTGAAAGTCAATGATCTGATTCGGATACAGAGCACGATAACGATACACCTCTGTGTATGTGTCTCTATGCCTCTATGAATGCGTATCTCAGTCTCTGTGTATGTGTGTGTGTTCGCGTGTGTGTGTGTGTGTGTGTGTGACTGTATGTGTGTGCGTGTGTGTGCGTGGGTGAGTTGTACGGTTTCTACAGAAGATGGTTTCTTATCTAATTTGCTTTTGTTCTCTTTGAATGCCAATAGTTCGTCTTCTGTCGAAAGCACTCAGTGCAACTCAGAGACACACAACCAGACATAGAAGAACTGACAAACAGAGCTAGACACAGCAACAGAACAACTTGCAGACAAGCTGTCTGAATTATGAATATTGATGGAGATACAGCCAGCCAGCCAGCCAACGAGACAGTCAGCCAGCCAGCCAACCAGTTAAGAAGCCGGTCAGCCAGGCAGACATCCTTCACATTCTTATGCATGGAGCGCCACTTCTATAAAGCGACTAACATTGCAACGTATTATGACATCTTCTTAAGGTCTTCCAAAGCCTCTCTTCTGCCGAGAAACTGAATAATTCGCTTTGATATGGAGGTCTGGACCTCCAGGAACAGAGATTGCTAATTAGTATTTATTGGACTATAGAAATTGCACTTCCTCAGACGATGGCCTTGACCCTTTTCCATGACATTGGTAGAGACTGAAAGAGTAAAATCTAAACAATTGCTTTGTCCTTTTGCCCCGAGATGACCTGAAATTGGATGACGGGTTGAAGCCAACGCCCTTGGACATTTGAAAGTCTTCCGATCTCAAGGTCTTACAATCAGAGAAAATAGTTTCCAAGCTCTGGTAGTCTTCCGGGTGGCTCACGCTCTTCCACCTTCTGTGGCTTCCTATGAATGGCTTCGATTGGAAGGACTGCTTCGTTCCTGTTCCGCATTGGACCTTCTGAGTGAAGACATTGAAACCCTGGGCAAAGACTGGTGCATGAGAGAGCTGTTTAAAACCTCCAATCACTCAATCACTCTCTTATTCTATTACATCCAGCAAAGCACTCACAGAAATCCAATTTATGGAAGGAAGACATTTAATTTACCCTACTTACATGAAATGCTGCATGAACACTACATTTCTCTACCAGCGCCTAGCTATCATCATTCACAAAATATAGGAAAGCTGATGAGTGCAGTAACGTTCACACAACTGGTCCAGGATGGGTATCCAGGATGAGGGTATCCAGGATGGGCATCCAGGATGGGCATCCAGGATGGGGCATCCAGGATAGGGGCCAGGATGGGCATCAGGATGGGCATCCAGGATAGGCATCCAGGATGGGCATCCAGGATGGGCATCCAGGATGGGGGATCCAGGATAGGCATCCAGGATGGGCATCCAGGATGGGCATCCAGGATGGGCATCCAGGATGGGCATCCAGGATGAGGCATCCAGGATGGGCATCCAGGATGAGGCATCCAGGATAGGCATCCAGGATGAGGCATCCAGGATAGGCATCCAGGATGGGCATCCAGGATGGGCATCCAGGATGAGGCATCCAGGATGAGGCATCCAGGATGGGAGCATCTGTGTCTTCTCTCGACCTTTACACTTTCGCTTTTTACACTGATGAATAATTTTGCTTAAGCTTTTTCCTTTTTTTGCATGCATTTTCAATTGCAGTGTTTTTTGTAAGGTTTTGCCTGCAAGTTACAATAAAGATTACTGATAGATTTAGAGATAGAATGAATGAATTAATGAATGAATGAATGAATGAATGAATGAATGGTTTTGTTTTGAGATGAGGGATTCGTGTTGAGCGATCCATCGGATGATAAAGCCATCCAACATTTCTTACACAATCACAATAGACTTAGGAATGGCAGAGGAACGGCATCATCATCATCATCATCATCATCATCATCATCATCATCATCATCATCATCATCATCATCATCATCATCATCATCATCATCATCATCATCATCATCATCATCATCATCATCATCATCATCATCATCATCATCATCATCATCATCATCATCATCATCATCATCATCATCATCATCATCATCATCATCATCATCATCATCATCATCATCATCATCATCATCATCATCATCATCATCATCATCATCATCATCAGAATCATCATGGCTGGTAGTGAGTGATGCTGCTGCTGCTGCTGCTGTTGTTGATGGTGACACCGTGTGCTATGACCATCACCTGAGAACTTTAGAGAGAAAGTGTGTCAGCGATTGGATTGGATTGTCTGAGGGAGTGAGGATGGAGACACTGACACCGAATCAATGTCTGTCGATTTAGTCAAATGAAGCGCAAAGGAGATTACTTCCGTCACTGCGAACAATCCTCCTTCTCTTCACTTTCTTCTCCTCATCTTATTCCTCATGCTCCTCCTCATGCTCCTCTTCCTCCTTCTGCTCCTTCTGCTCTCTTTATCCTCTTCCTCCTCCTTCTCCTTCTCCTCCTCCTGCTCCTCCTCCTGCTCCTTCTGATATCCTTCTCCTCTTCTTCCTGCTGTTCCTCTTGCTCCTGCTCCTCCTCTTCCTCCTGCTGCTGCTGCTCCTCCTCCTTCTTCCTCATCCGATATCCTTCCATCCATCCATTCCTGCCTTCCTTTTCCATCCATCCATCCATCCATCCTCCGTCCTCCTCTTCCTCCGTCCGTCCGTCCATCCATCCATCCATCCATCCATCCATCCGTCCTCCTTCCAGTCCACCTTCCGTCCGTCCGTCCATTCAGACACTAAACGACGCTTCATAATCGCCACATCCATCCATCGACATCAACCGTCCATCCGTCCCTCTCTCCATCCATCCATCCAAATCCATCCATCCATCAAATCCATCCATCAATCCATCAATCCATCCATCCATCCATCCATCCATCCATCCATCCATCCATCCGTCCGTCCGTCCGTCCATCCATCCATCCATCCATCCATCCATCCATCCATCCCTTTCCTTCCTTTTCCATCCATCCATCCATCCATCCATCCATCCATCCATCCATCCATCCATCCATCCATCCATCCATCCATCCATCCATCCATCCAAATCCATCCATCCATCCATCCATCCATCCATCCATCAGATCCATCCGTCCATCCATCCGTCCATCAGGTCCGTCCATCCATCCATCCATCCATCCATCCATCCATCCATCCATCCATCCATCGGTCCGTCCGTCCGTCCGTCCGTCCCTCCATCCATCCATCCATCCATCCATCCATCCATCCATCCATTCATCCATCCATCCATCCATCCATCCATCTATCCATCCATCCATTCCATAACTTTCCTTTTCCATCCATCCAATCCATCCATCCATCCATTCATCCATCCACCCATCCATCCATCCATCCATCCATCCATCCATCCATCCATCCATCCATCCATCCATCCATCCAGCCAGCCAGCCAGCCAGCCATTCCTACCTTCCTTTTCCATCCTTCCATCCTTTCCTTTTTCCTCCTTCGTGCCTTCGTGCAATTGCTTCGACGAGGCATGCGTTATTTGACTCACTTAATACCGAACTATTTGTCAATCGTGACTGCGCACATGGGGGTAGGGAGGGAGAGAGGGAGGGGTGAGTGGGTCGGTCGACCGGATGTTTCTTCTCTCTATGCACAGCACCAGTCTATCGCCGCCGTCGGCCTATAATTCGTCGCAGCAGAGTACCAGTCTATAGGACCAGGCACCAGTCCAATCCGTGCGCATGCGTGAGATTTAAAGTCATTGCTCTGCGGCGGGGGTGTGGGCGGTGGCGGGGACGGGGGCGGGGGCGGGGGTGAGGAGGGTGGAATAGCTGGTCAGGTGATTGTGCAGAGTAAATCGAAGCAGCCGATGACTGCTATGACTCCCAGCTGAGTCCATCCACAACATCAAACGGCAATTTATGAGACGCCTCCATTTTTCTACGTTCGCCTTCCTGCATAGCAATTCCGCGTCCGTCGCGGAATATCTGACGAGCTCTTAAAGACCCGACCAAATAAAGGAGCACAATCAACACAAGAAGAAGAAGAAGAAGAAGAAGAAGAAGAAGAAGAAGAAGAAGAAGAAGAAGAAGAAGAAAGAAGAAGAAGAAGAAGAAGAAGAAGAAGAAGAAGAAGAAGAAGAAGAAGAAGAAGAAGAAGAAGAAGAAGAAGAAGAAAGAAGAAGACGAACGAATTCCAATCAACACCAGCAACTGATGGAGTCAACGAATGAGAGAATTGGTAATTGAATGAGCAAATGAGTGAGTGAGAAAGTTAAAAGGGAAGAAGTGAACCTGTCAATGAGTGATTAGTCGAGTCAGTGACTCAACGTGTGAGTCAGTGACTCAACGAGTGAGTCAGTGACTCAACGAGTGTCAGTGACTCAACGAGTGAGTCAGAGACTCAACGAGTGAGTCAGTGACTCACCGAGTGAGTCAGAGACTCAACATGTGAGTCAGTGACTCACCGAATGAGTCAGAGACTCAACATGTGAGTCAGTGACTCACCGAGTGAGTCAGTGACTAAACGAGTGAATCAGTGACTCAACGAGTGAATCAGTGACTCAACGAGTGAGTCAGAGACTCAACGAGTGAGTCAGTGACTCAACGAGTGAATCAGTGACTCAACGTGTGAGTCAGAGTCTCAAAGTGTGAGTCAGTGACTCAAAGTGAGCGAGGGAAATAAGATCCCGAAATCGTTGATAGAAAACTCGTTTCCTAATCTGTGAAGGGATGAAGCGCCACCCTCCCTCCCTTCCTCCCTCTCTGCCTCCCTTCCTCCCTTCCTCCCTCTCTCTCTGCCTCCCTCCCTTCCTCCCTCTCTCTCTCTGCCTCCCTTTCTCCCTCTGGTGGTGGTCCTTCTAACTGACACGAAGCTTGCAGTGTGTTCGTCCTTTATCGCCGCGGACGACGTTGCCAGGGACGGCAGGAGCCAGGCCATCAGCGTCCATTGGGGGGGGGGAGACGCTGGAAGGGAGGCAGACAGGAGGGAGGTAGGTACGAAGACAGAGAAGGGGTCAGCGAGGAGAGGCACAGAGGGAGGGAGGGATGGATGGAGGGAGGCAGAGGAACCAGCTGATCACAACTGATACATCATCATCAATCAAGCGATATACTGGTTCCAAACTAAATTCGTTTACGACGACGACTACGTCAATCAATCCCGCCAGATGGGTTAATAGCAGGTGCCCGACGGGGAGCCAGTGGAAGGGGGAGTGACGGGTGGCGGTTCGTGGAGGAATCGAGTACTCGATTAGTCAGAGGAAGAAGAAAGAGACGAGAAATGAAACAACGGCGTCTAGAGAGGACGAAGCAATCGACCGAAGAAGGAAATAACTGGCACTTGCCACTAGATAGAACTGGCACTTGCCACTAGATAGAACTGGCACTTGCCACTAGATAGAACTGGCACTTGCCACTAGATAGAACTGGCACTTGCCACTAGATAGAACTGGCACTTGCCACTAGATAACTGGCAACTGGCACTTGCCACTAGATAGATACTTGCCACTGGCACTTGCCACTAGATAGAACTGGCACTTGCCACTAGATAGAACTGGCATTTGCCATTAGATATAACTGGCACTTGCCACTAGATAGAACTTGCATTTGCCATTAGATATAACTGGCACTTGCCACTAGATATAACTGGCACTTGCCATTAGATCTAACTGGCACTTGCCAGATAGAACTGGCACTTGCCACTAGATCTAACTGGCATTTGCCATTAGATCTAACTGGCACTTGCCACTAGATATAATTGGCACTTACCACTAGATATAACTGGCATTTGCCATTATATATAACTGGCACTTGCCACTAGATATAACTGACACTTGCCATTCGATACTACTGGCATTTACCAGTAGATTTCTTACGCCTTTGAAGAGCCACACGCAAAGGTTTGAGCTGCTGCATGGTATACGCAGCTCCTTCGCCTTCCCTCTCTGATCTCTCTGGCAACTCCAATCGCAACTTCTATTGACTATCTCTGGACAACCCATCTGACTCGACGTAGCGCTCGTGAATAATCTGGTGCCCTGCTCTAAGTTTTAGAGTAGCGTTTTAGAAATTTGGAATTTACGATTACGATTATACGTCTGTTATGGATTACTTCGAATACATTATTTTACATTGTACATTTACATTGGACATTTACATTGGACACTTACATTGTACATTTACATTGGACACTTACATGTTCGATTACAACTACAATTACAACAGACATCGACCACTTCCGACATTTCCTTTGTAGTCGAGAGATGTGGAATACGTTCGATGCAGTCTGAGATGACTGCAGCTGATAGGAACCGATTCCAATGAATGATGATGGCAGCCATCTGTGTTTTCAAAATCCTCCAGAAGGAACCCAGCGCATAATACACAGCAACCAACTCCTGGCCAGCGGACCTCCATAATATTATTATGATGGTAACAATGTCTGAATATTGCGACTCGTTACCAACAACAGCAACCCAGATCTTCTCAGTTATCATCGCAGGATTACATACAACATGTCTTATTAAGACAATGTAAACTGTTATTTATTACAGTATAGCAAACGAGTTTCAGAAAAAGTTAAACATTTTCCTAACTCTGTTTACTTGCTGAGTTTTGAGGATTATTGGCCGAACAGTTTCTAACTGAGGGTCATTTCCTGCGAGGGTTTTAAGCCGCCAGAGGAATTTTCTTCAATGTATATTGACAACTGGTAATATTATACAATATACATAAATTGTATATAATTATATGTACTGCTAGCATACATGCATATATATGTACAGTTGTACACAGTCGCTGGACCTACACAAGATGTGCTCGAATCCCCTACAAAGGAACCCCCTCTAAATGAATCCTCATCCAAAGGAAGCCCCATCCAAAGGAACCCTCTCCAAAGGAAACCTCTTCTCCAAAGGAACCCCTTCAAAGGAAGCCTCTCCAAAGAAGCATCTCCAAAGGAAACCTCTTCTCCAAAGGAACCCCTTCAAAGGAAACCTCTCCAAAGGAACCCTCCAAAGGAAACCTCTCCAAAGGAACCCATCCAAAGGAACCCATCCAAAGGCGCCTCCTCCAAAGGAGCCCTCCAAATGAACCCCTCAAAATGAACCCCTCCAAAGGAGCTTCCTCCAACGGAGCCTGCCAATGCCTCTGCGCATACACCTTTTCTCTTCCTCATCGTCTCCTGTCTGTTTTTTAATCCACTGAAAGAGCGTCCATAACTCTGGTCATATTACTCTACAGTATTTCATTATTATTATTATTATAGGCTGAAAAGATCGTCGTTTGTTTGTTGTTGAGATGGAGAAGAATCTTCTGCCTTTGATATCGGGCGACTGCTCTTAATGATGCCACCACCATCTCCCCAGACGCCGTCCTCTCCCTTACTCCTCCTTCTCCTCCTCCTCCTCCTCCTCCTCCTCCGTTGCCTTGCTGCTGGTGGTGGTGGTGGTGGTGTTGGTGTTGGTGCTATGGTCCAGTGGCTGTAGCACCGTGAAGATCCCTCGTCCGTTCCCATCGTCCCCTATGGAGTTCCGTTGCCAACATTAAGCACCGTCTTCGGCGCTGAATACTAAATCACGGACAGAAGAACAGACTGACGGACGAAGGTAAAGACGGACTACATAAAGGACGGACGAACGAAGGACTAACGGACGAAGGTAAAGACGGACGGACGAAGGTAAAGGACGGACGAACAAAAGATGGACGGACGAAGAAAGAGACAGACATATATAGATACAGTGACATAGATAGAGACAAGAACAGAGACATTGTCCTCTATTATAAGGACGAGCATTGTCCTCTATTATAAGGACGAGCATTGTCCTCTTTGAGAAGGACGAGCATAGTCCTCTATGAGAAGAACAGAGACATTGTCCTCTTTGAGAAGGACGAACATTGTCCTCTATGAGAAGGACGAGCATTGTCCTCTTTGAGAAGGACGAATATTGTCCTCTTTGAGAAGGACGAGCATTGTCCTCTATGAGAAGGACGAGCATTGTCCTCTTTGAGAAGGACGAGCATTGTCCTCTTTGAGAAGGACGAGCATTGTCCTCTTTGAGAAGGACGAGCATTGTCCTCTATGAGAAGGACGAGCATTGTCCTCTATGAGAAGGACGAGCATTGTCCTCTATGAGAAGGACGAGCATTGTCCTCTTCTGCTGCCAGTTGACAGTGACTGTCCGTATATGCAGCAGAGGACATCGACGGACATTGATGGTCTGAAACTCACCAACCAACAGATCAATCCTCTGATGACGACGACGACCATCTTCCCCCAACAGACAGACTTTATACATACATAGACTTTACTACGTACTACGTTGTACAGTTCCGTATCTATCTATACTATAAGTAGAAAAGTTTGTCCTTCCGTTTGTTTCTTTGTTTCTTTATCCGTCCTACTAAAGGCTCACGAGCGGAACGCTCTATAGCGATTTGGAAAAAATACGAAACGTTCTTACGCGAATTTCTAGGTCAACGCGACTATTCTCAACTCACAATTTACTTTAAATTCCGATATATGGAATTTTTAATTTCGATGTCGTCATTTAGTCAAATGCCTTAAAATCTAGGTCAAACCCCGTAATCTGTCAACCAATCACGATGACTGTTCATTTCAAATCAGTAGTCGCCACAGGCGAATTTCTAGGTCAAAGCAACTCAAAACTCGCCGAAGCAACACTTTCAGTTCCGATTTATGAACATTTTAGCTCATTTTTAAACCCATAGTGCAAATCAAGCGGCAATGATGGATTACCGTAGAGCTACACGGAAGCACATTCGATATATATACTGGTGGCGGACATTAAATTCAAATGCTAAAAGGGGCATCCGATTCGTCACAGGTCATTAAATTCAAATACACGGGCAAAGCAACTATTTTAACTTCTAAAATATGTCGTTTCCATTCACATAATAAGACATTTTAAATAATTATTTGAACTCCTTCAGCAAATGTTTGAATAAAAATAAAAAAAGTGTCGTTAAGGCCTAATAAGTAAGTAAGCAGCCTTTATTTGCAGCCGTTAGAAACATGGAGAAAACCCGGGCGAAGCCAGGTACAACTGCTAGTATATATATATATAATATATATATATATATATATATATGCCAAAGCTGATTATTTTTACATGACTAACCTTTGAACTGTTTGAGAATGAATGGAACGGTGATTTCATTTTTCTCATGTTTAGATAATTGTGCACCAACCGAACATAAAAACAGGAGCAGCCGACCGACGTCGTTCGTCGATTGCATGTATACCCAGATAAGCAGAGACAGAGACAGACAAAGAGACAGAGACAGACACAGACAAAGAGACAGAGACAGACACAGACAAAGAGAGACAGAGACAGACGCAGACAAAGAGACAGAGACAGACACAGACAAAGAGACAGAGACAGACACAGACAAAGAGACAGAGACAGACACAGACAAAGAGACAGAGACAGACGCAGACAAAGAGACAGAGACAGACACAGACAAAGAGACAGAGACAGACACAGACAAAGAGACAGAGACAGACACAGACAAAGAGACAGAGACAGACACAGACAAAGAGACAGAGACAGACGCAGACAAAGAGACAGAGACAGACGCAGACAAAGAGACAGAGACAGACACAGACAAAGAGACAGAGACAGACACAGACAAAGAGACAGAGACAGACACAGACAAAGAGACAGAGACAGACGCAGACAAAGAGACAGACGCAGAGAGAGAGAGAGAGAGAAGTACACTGACAGACACAGAGGCTATGTATGACATGTGTGCATGTGTGTGTGTGTGTGTGTGTCTGTGCGACTGTGTGTGTGTGTGTATTTTGTTGTTTCCATCCATTAGAATTTTACTCCGCAATTGCTTCTGAGATCGTGTCTGTCTGTCTGTCTGTCTGTCTCTCTCTCTCTTTCACTGTCTCCTTGCCTCTCTATCTATGTTCCTGTCTCTCTCACTCACTCACCACTCACTCATTGACTCTCTGTCTCTGTCTGTCTGTCTGTCTGTGATGTCTTCGTCGTCTCTGAGTCGATTCGTTTTCTTCATCGACGGAAATCTATTTCTTCTCTTCTTCCATCGAAAATGAAAGAACATTCACTCGATGCAGGATTAGAAGCAAAGATCTCCAACCCCTTATAACGAAACCAACCGCCGTCCATAATTATAAGCCAACGACGAACAGACTGACGGACGAATGGACGGATGGAAGGAAGGAAGGAAGGACAGAAGGACGGACGGACGGACGGATGGAAGGAAGGAAGGAAGGACAGAAGGACGGACGGACGGACGGATGGACGGATGGATGGAAGGAAGGAAGGAAGGACAGAAGGATGGAAGGAAGGACGGACGGAAGGACGGATGGAAGGATGGAAGGATGGAAGGAAGGAAGGACGGATGGAAGGAAGGAAGGAAGGACAGACAGGACGGACGGACGGACGGACGGAGGATGGACGGATGGATGGAAGGAATGAAGGAAGGACAGAAGGACGGACGGACGGACGGATGGAAGGAAAGGACGGAAGGAAGGACAGAAGGACGGACGGACGGACGGAAGGAAGGAAGGAAGGACGGACGGACGGAAAGGATGGAAGGAAGGACGGAAGGACGGATGGAAGGAAGGAAGGAAGGACGGACGGAAGGACGGATGGAAGGACGGACGGAAGGACGGATGGAAGGATGGAAGGACGGACGGATGGAAGGACAGAAGGACAGACTGACGGATGAATGGACGAATAGAAGGACGGACGGAAGGACAGAAGGACGGAGAAGGACGAAAGGACAGAAGGACGGACGGACGGACGGATGGAAGGAAGGAAGGAAGGACGGACGGACGGATGGAAGGATGGAAAGAAGGAAGGACGGACGGAAGGATGGAAGGAAGGAAGGAAGGACTAGTCGGAAGGATGGAAGGACAGACGGAAGGACGGATGGAAGGATGGAAGGACGGAAGGAAGGACGGACGGACGGACGGACGGATGGAAGGAAGGAAGGAAGGAAGGACGGAAGGATGGAAGGAAGGACGGACGGAAGGACGAAGGAAGATGGAAGGATGGAAGGATGGAAGGAAGGAAGGACGGATGGAAGGAAGGAAGGAAGGACAGAAGGACGGACGGACGGACGGACGGATGGATGGATGGAAGGAAGGAATGAAGGAAGGACAGAAGGACGGACGGATGGACGGACGGATGGAAGGAAGGAAGGAAGGACAGAAGGACGGACGGACGGACGGATGGAAGGAAGGAAGGAAGGATGGACGGAAGGATGGAAGGAAGGAAGGAAGGACGGATGGAAGGAAGGAAGGACGGACGGAAGGACGGATGGACGGATGGAAGGACGGACGGAAGGACGGATGGAAGGATGGAAGGACGGACGGATGGAAGGACAGAAGGACAGACTGACGGATGAATGGACGAATAGAAGGACGGACGAAAGGACAGAAGGACGGACGGACGGATGGAGGACAGAAGGACGGATCGGACGGATGGAAGGAAGGATGGAAGGACGGACGGACGGATGGAAGGATGGAAGAAGGAAGGACGGACGGAAGGATGGAAGGAAGGACGGATCGGAAGGATGGAAGGACAGACGGAAGGACGGATGGAAGGATGGAAGGACGGAAGGAAGGACTGACGGATGGGACGGACGGACGGAAGGAAGGAAGGAAGACGGAAGGATGGAAGGAAGGACGGACGGACGAAGGACGGATGGAAGGATGGAAGGACGGAAGGAAATGGAAGGACGGATGGAAGGACAAGACGGACGGACGGACGGACGGACGGATGGATGGAAGGACGGATGGAAGGAATGAAGAAGGACGGACGGACGGACTGGATCTGGAAGGAAGGAAAGAAAGGACCTGAACTGACGGATGGACGGAAGGAAGGAAGGAAGGACGGATGGATCTGGAAGGACGATGGAAGGATGGAAGGATTTAAGGATGGAAGGATGGAAGGATGGAAGGATGGAAATGACAGGACGGAAGGACGGATGGAAGGATGGAAGGATCTGAAGGAAGGACGGACGGACGAAAGGAAGGAAGGACGGACGGAAGGACGGATGGAAGGATGGAAGGACAGACGGAAGGACGGATGGAAGGATGGAAGGACGGACGGACGGACGGACGGACGAAAGGAAGAAAGGACGGACGGAAGGACGGATGGAAGGATTGAAGGACGGAAGGACGGAAGGATGGAAGGACGGAAGGATCGAAGGACGGAAGGATGGACGGACGGATGGACGGACGGACGAAAGGACAGAAGGACGGAAGGATGGAAGGAAGAATGGACGGAAGGATGGAAGGACGGACTAACAGACGGAAGTTTGGAAGGATGGAATATTCGAAGGACGAAGGAACGGACGGAAGGACGGACGAAAAAAGCGGAGTGAAGGTCGGAAGGACAAACGGACTGAAGGACTGAGGGACGGATTGACTGACGGACGGACTGAAGGACTGAAGGACTGAGGGACGGATTGACTGACGGACGGACTGAAGGACTGAAGGACTGACGGACGGATTGACTGACGGACGGACTGAAGGACTGAGGGACGGATTGACTGACGGACGGACTGAAGGACTGACGGTTCGAGTGTTCTAGGCTAGAAATGTTGATGCTGTCGACTGTGGAGGATGATATGATCGGCTTATGTCATACAACGAAGTCGTAATTCCATCTAATCCTCTCTCTGTTCCACTCTACAGTGGCCACTGTCTCGTAAATATCGTCGACTTCGGCGGAGGGTGGCTCCGGCTGAAGGCATCTCTTGTTATGTGGATAGACCGAGGATATGACGAGGACAGAGGAGGAGGAGGAGGAAGAAGAAGAGGAGGAGGACTAAGAGGAGTAGGAGGAGGAGGAAAAGGAAGAGGAAAAGGAAGAGGAGAATGAGGAGGAGGGGAGAAGGAGGAGGAGAAGGAGGAGAATGAGGAGAAGGAGGAGAAGGAGGAGGAGGAACAGAAGGAAGAAGAAAAAGAAAGAAGAGGAAGAAGAAGAGGACGAGGTGGAGGAAGAGGAGAAAGAGGAGGAGGAGGAGGAGGAGGAGGAGGAAGAGGAGAAGGACTAAGAGGAGTAGGAGGAAAAGGAAGAGGAAAAGGGAAGAGGAGAATGAGGAGGAGGGGAGAAGGAGGAGGAGAAGGAGGAGAATGAGGAGAAGGAGGAGGAGGAACAGAAGGAAGAAGAGAAGAAAGAAGAGGAAAAGAAGAGGTCGAGCCGGAGGAAGAGGAGAAAGAGGAGGAGGAGGAGAAGGCCATCTAGTCTGTCAGTGAATATTCATAAAGTTTCGTGAACGTTTTCATAAATCGAGAAAAGACGAGTATTAATGTAAAGTGGGTTTTCCTTCTTCTGAATGCGACGGCGGTCCGACGAGGAACAGTCTGAGCCAATCATAAATAGGATTTAAGGGCTTAAAAGAAGAGGAAGAGGTTTGGCCGATGACGATGGAAACGGAGTTCTTAGGTAGACCTTTCCATCCGTTGATCCACTGGAAAAGGAGGAGGCGGAGGAGGCGGAGGAGGCGGAGGTGGAGGCGGAGGAGGTGGAGAAGGGAAGCGGCGGCGTCTATATCTTCGCCAGATAAAAGCCGAAACCTAATCGATGTTTCGTCCGTCTGTCCTCCAACTAATAAGTTGAGAGAAGTCTTTCAACTCGAAGGTAATGGACTTCGAGATTAATGCCGAACCAGTCTAGGCTTACGTCGTCAGATACCCTCGACGAGGACGACGGCGGCGGCGGCGGCGGCGGCCTCTGCGCAGGCTCGCCTCGTTCCGTCGACGGCTGCGTCATTGTTCCGGGTGCACTCCGGCTATTAATCTCCTCTCCAGCCGAGTCGGACCGGAAGCGGCGAGAAAGACGATGGGAACTTGAAAGCGACAGTCCGTGCTTCGTTGCAACACTTGAGGTCAGAAGTAGGTCAGAAGGCCACTATATCTCCATGAATAATACCCAGCGACACCGAATCGCCCACTCCCCCACCACCCCATCCCCTTCATCGTTTTCCGTCTAATCTCCAACGGTCGCCTTCGGTGACGACTCGTTCTCTCTACTAAAGACATTCTGATGGAATTAAGGTAACTTCGATTCAGGGTCTCTCTCTTCAACCGAAAATAATCATTCATCATCATTATGATGACGATGATGATGATGACGATGATGATGATGACGATGATGATGATGATTATTATTATAATTATTATTATTATTATTATTATAATTATTATAATTATTATTATTATTATTTTTTTTTTTACCCGAGGTATCAAGGATCCCTCAGGATTTATGAAAAATTGCTATAAGGAGCAGGAAATTTGTCTGGAGGGTCAGGCCTCGTCTTCAGGGTTTGCAGGAAAAGTACCGTTGAATGCGACCAAGTTAAAGCGTTGGACGCAAACAGACAGACGTTGGAAAAGGAATGATGTCTCGCGTCTGTCGCCACCAGTGAAAGACATACGACGGCCTAGTTCACTAATGAAGTCCAGAGCCGAAGGATTGAACGGGCCCAAAGTCTCGATGGCCACGGGCTGAAACAGATGAGATGTAGGAAGCCCCTGGTACTTCTGGATCTTACGGTTGGCCGCCTGCACTGAAGCGGGCCCGACCGAGCCGGCTGCGATGTAAGAGGCCGCACAAGTGTGGACGACCGTTGCGTCCCAAGCCAGGTACTTCCCTCCCATCCACGGTATGAGGGTGGCCCCATCAGGTCTTTTACCATCCGCTCGAAACAGGCCCGCTGGTTCCTTGGTACTGGGGACGTCCGCCTTGAGCAGGGCGCGCCATATGATGTCATTAATGGCATGGTGACGCAGAGAGCGCCCAGATGCCCTCCTACACACAAAGCCGTGATGGCCCTCCGAACCGACCAAGTCCCCACACTGGCACCTATGGGGGGCACACAAGGCCAAGCCAAGGCGTAGGCCAACCGCCACCCGGACTGCCTCGTTGTCGAGGGCCAGGCCACACGTGGCAATTGGGAGCGCCATCATCCAGTCCGCCGAATGTGGACTGCTTATCGCGACGAGTCTGGCCCGATCCACCAGCCCAACAGAGCTACGGCCGATGTCTGCATTATTATTATTATTATTATTATTATTATTATTATTATTATTATTATTATTATTATTATTATTATTATTATAATTATTATTATTATTATTATTTTCCCTAGGTACATAATGATCCCTCAGGATTGCAAAAATTAGGGTGGGGGGGCGTTGAATTACGGTTTTCCTCAAGGCTACCATTTGGCGATGGTGCTGCCTCTAGTGTTGGAGGGAGATGTCGGCAGTGGCGGAAACAGAGGCAGGGACACACCCACACACACGGACAGACAGAGAGACAGAAAGACAGAGAGACAGAGGGGCAGAGGGGCAGTTGGAGAGACAGAGAGACAGAGAGACAGAGGGGCAGTTGGAGAGACAGAGAGACAGAGAGACAGAGGGGCAGTTGGAGAGACAGAGAGACAGAGAGACAGAGGGGCAGTTGGAGAGACAGAGAGACAGAGAGACAGAGGGGCAGTTGGAGAGACAGAGAGACAGAGAGACAGAGGGGCAGTTGGAGAGACAGAGAGACAGAGAGACAGAGGGGCAGTTGGAGAGACAGAGAGACAGAGAGACAGAGGGGCAGTTGGAGAGACAGAGAGACAGAGAGACAGAGGGGCAGTTGGAGAGACAGAGAGACAGAGAGACAGAGGGGCAGTTGGAGAGACAGAGAGACAGAGAGACAGAGGGGCAGTTGGAGAGACAGAGAGACAGAGAGACAGAGGGGCAGTTGGAGAGACAGAGAGACAGAGAGACAGAGGGGCAGTTGGAGAGACAGAGAGACAGAGAGACAGAGGGGCAGTTGGAGAGACAGAGAGACAGAGAGACAGAGGGGCAGTTGGAGAGACAGAGAGACAGAGAGACAGAGGGGCAGTTGGAGAGATGATTGGATAAGAGATGATGAGACGAGAGACAGAAATGACAAGATGGAGAAACCGTAATCAGCACTTAAGTGAGCGTCTGTCTGTATGTCTGTCTGTCCGTCCTTCTATATGTCTGTCTGTGTGTTTGTCTTTCCACCGATCCGTCTGTCTGTATATCTGTCCATTCCTCTGTCTGTCCGTCTGTATTGTCTATCTGTTTGTATATCTGTCCATCTGTCTGTCTGTCTGTCTCTCTGTCTGTCCGTATGTATATCTGTCCGTCCGTCAGTCTCGAGTGAGTGCATGATCTGCTTTAGGTAGGAAAACGTCAGTTGTTGACAGTTGGACAGACTTATAGATAGATGGACCACAGTTGCTGAAGATGGTCACAGATGCGGATATGCTGACTTGTCCGCTGAGAATGGGAGAGCTGACGATGGAAGAATGGAAGAGGACTGGAGGAGGGAAGAAGGAAGGTAGGAATTCTAAGAGGAATATAGGAGGATGAGTAGGGTTAGGAGGAGTGGAAGGAAGAGGGGGAGGAGGAGGAGAGTAAGGGTAGGAGGAGGAAGGTAGAGTTAGGAGGAGTGGAAGGAGGAGAACGAGGACGAGGACGAGAAGGAGGACGAGGCGGTGGAAGGAGTAGTTTTAGGAGGAGGAGGAGGAGGAGGAAGAAGTAGGGCTAATGGAGGAGGAAGATGAGGAGAAGGAAGGGAAGTGCTAGGAGGATTTGTGAGGTCGTCTGTTGGCTGAGGGTAGGAGACGACGTTCTGTGTTGGTGTGTCCTATATGGTCTTCCTCTTCAACTGATGCTCTCTCTAACCCATTGTAGCTGTTCAACCTTTTTGACTCTGTGGGCCACCGAAGAAATTATGGGGGACTCTATGAGCAGTTCCTTTAAGCGGCGATAGGCGTCGCCAGTATGTGATGTGGTCAAACTTTAGACAAATAAACCATAGACATCATATATTAAATGTAAGATGTCTATGAAATAAACCTACCGCACAACAGAGCACACATTTTACCTAGAGTAGCCAAACTATATCCCATCCTGGCGCCACCTATAGCCCATTTTTACAGAGTCCCCCAGAAGCCGAGGGCGGCATCTATAATTTATTGCAAATTATTAACTGTATTAAAATTTATTATGGAATAATCGTGCAATGAATCCTTCGTTGGAACTGGATTTTGTGCCCACGTTGTCAGATGATTACAAAGGAATAGCTACACTGTATAAATGAACACGGGCGTTTAAAAATATGAACACGCGTGTTCAATACGACGCGTCGTGCGTTCATGTTACGGAAAAACAGACATGTAGCCTACGTCAAAGACGCTGTATTGCTGTAACTGTATAGGCCTATAGGTCTAAGGGGAAAATTGTCCATGATAAGCCTGCTTAGAAATGCAGAATTTATTATGTAGCCTAAATGATTAAAAAAATTATCGAAATCAAGTCAGAAGACTTCAAACAACGATAATGGCGCGATATAGCCTAATATGCTAACAATCAAAATCGACATGTAGGCCTAACACTGAAGCCTATACGATAAAAACAATTATAAATGGCATGAATAACCTTTAAATTCGTTTAGCATTTGTACATGAAGTAAGTTGAATAAAAGTGTAGACTACGTTGGAGCTGCACTTTTGAACACCGGTGTTCAATTAAGGACTCGTTGGTATGCTATATTTGAACGCATGCGTTCAATTTTTGACCACGACATGATGAATATTAATCTCGTCTTCGTCCGCGAATTCGTGATCTTGTCGAATAGTTCACCAAGTTTGTGTTAAATATTCAGTCGGGCATCGCAGTAGAAATTTTTATGAAATCGAGATATTATAATAATCTTATGTTTCGCTTTGTTTACGATATATTTTTTCATTTTGCAAAGCCA
>JACEVL010000380.1:402500-422500 GCA_020284085.1 Aporrectodea caliginosa | reverse complement strand
CCTCTACCTCATCCATCCATCCACCCTTCCTCTCTCTCTCCTCTCTCCTCCCTCTCTCCCTCCCATCCATCTCCTCTCCCTTCCTCCCTCGATCCTCCTCCAGTCTCTTGGAATGGGTCACTAGCATCCTCCGAGCGATGGACTCCAGGACAGGACAACAAAACGAAGAATGGTTGATGCAACAGAGCACAGAGGGATGGAAGCATAGAAGGAGGAGGAGGAGGAGGAGGAAGGCATAGAGAGAAGAAGAGAGCGAAACAAGTAAGCAGACAGACAGGCATCTGAACTAACAATAAGGGAAATGGCGATTGGCGCCAGGCAGGACGGCTGCAAAGGAGGGGGATCGGTGCATCTGATGGGTGGGTATAGGGAGATGGGGAGCGGATGGGGGAGTGGATGGGGGAGAGGGACCTGTTGAGGGATCGCTGCAATATGTTGATTTCTAGCATCGTCATCGTCGTCATTGTTCCGTTGAATTTATGAGCCGCCAGACATTCATGCAATGACTCTTATGGCGCCGTAAACACAGAGACAGCGTGTCTGTGTCTTTGTCTGTCTGTCTGTCTGTCTCGGTGTATGTATCTCTTTCTGTCTCTCTGTCTCTTTGTGTCTATGCATGTCTGTTTGTTTGTCTATGTGTCTGTCTGTCTGTCTGTTTGTCTGTCTGTCGTTCTCTCTCGGTCACTGGAGTCCCAGAGACAGCTGCTCCTCCTTCTCTCAGTGATTTCCATCTTTCCACTCGGCATTTAGAGTGACCGTATTCACATGCGGATACTTGCGCTAAATAAGTTTGAGACTTCGGATCAAGTGAGGACGATGAAAAACGAGACCGAGAAGAAAAAGGTGGCAAAGAAAGAAAGTGAAAACGAAGAGAAGTAAAAAAAAGCAACAGAAAGAAAACTGTGGACGATGTGGAAAAGAGGAGGAGGAGAAGCGATTAGAATTGCAAACCTGGAGATTATGTGATGGAATTTGTGTAGCGCCAGTTGCCAACAGTTGGTGACTGTTTCGTCGCTGTTTCTCATCGTCGTCGTCGTCGTCGACGGCGGGAGACAGCGGTTGTCATGGTGACGCCAGACGGCGGCGCCACCTGTTGGCAGACGACGGCGAGGAATGAATGAGTGGAGTGGCAATGGAATTGAATGGAAAAGTATGGAATTGAATGGAAATAGAAAGGACATAGATTGGAAATGAATGTAATGGAAATGGACTGAATGGAGTTGAATGGAAATGAATGGAATGGAAATGCATCATTAGAATATTGAGACATAGAAGAAGAAGAAATTTGCTTCTTTAGAAAAGACGACCATAGAATAGAATTTGATTGAAACGGAAGAAATGGAGAAGAAATGGAGTTCTAACTAGACAAGAACAGAATCTGTGCTTTAGGTTTTAGCTTCTCTTGCCCCACACTACCCTACCCATAGACACGACAGTGTCAGCCTGCCCCACACTACCCTATAGACAGGAGAGTCTCGGCTGCGACGCACGAGAGACGGAGACAGAGGGGCGCAGAGGTAGAGACAGAGAGACGGAGACAGAGGGAGAGAGAGAGAGAGGAGAGAGAGAGAGAGAGGAGAGAGACAGAGAGACGAGGGAAGAGACGTCGGACGCTGGAGTCGCCTGGCTGGCGGCGCATGAATAAAAGCGAAGGTCGATTGAGAAGCGACGACATTGAATGACGACGATCGGTCGAGAGCAGAAGCAGAGAAGAGAGAGAGAAGGAGAGAGAGACGGAGGACGACGACTGCAGCGCTGCTGTCGTTCATGTGCAGTCTATAGAGTGAGAGACAGAGACAGACAACAGACAGACAGACAAAGAGCGAGAGAGACACACAGACAGAGACAGAGAGACAGAGCGTTAGAGAGATAGAGAGGGAGAAAGGGATCGAGGGAGATCGTCAGTCGCGACGCTGGAGGATTAAGAGAAGCAGTTTGAGAAATCGGAGTATTAGAGGAAAGAGAGGAAGAAGCGGAAGAGAGGAATAGGAGCAACAAAGGGAAGTGGAAGAACAGAGGAAAGGCAGAGGATGAATAGAATAGAAGAGAAAGAACAATAAGGAAGCGATATATTATACGTCGCAGCGAAGTCTTTCAGGTCAGTCTCGGATTTACAGAAGACTGTTGGCGATCGCAGCGAAAATCCCTTCGCATCGGATAAACAGGTCAACGATCAACCACAGAAACCGTAGCATCATCAGTTCACCACACCACCAGCAGCACCACACCACCACCACCACCACCACCACCACCAGCATCATGATGTTGCAGCAGGGCATGTGTTGCAAGGGCAGTTGCAGAGGTAGACGGACGAAGGTGAGTCTTTTGACATCATTTCATTCGGTGCCTTAGTTTAGTCTTAGTCTTAGCCTGACGAATAGAAATGGCTTTATACACGATCTAAACGACGTTTAGTTGCAATTGTAACCATTTATATAGCGCCTCTTCTAAAGAGAGATTCACCAGAGGCAATGATGTCATCGTCCAATGCAGTCTCAACGGATGTCTGTGGCCAGACGGTCTGTCGGAGATATTCCACCGAGGATGAACCGCACTGAAGGGCTTTTGAGCGGACAACCAGCCACTCAGAACCTCAGCTTCGGCCACTGGAACACCATGTACACTGTACACTGTACAGCATCCAATTCATCCAGGAATCCTACGATGAATAATACTCAACTATACGAACTGCAACAGATCGTAGCTTTCCTATTAAATCAGAGAACGCCATCCTTCTTCGTACGTGACGCCCTTCCTCAAAACAATATCACCTGCTGAAGTACAATTCCGACGTAGCATGCATTTGGGTCGACGGTTGCTGTGGCCATTGCCGACCGCAGCAACCGTTGAATCGTGAAGAGCAATGAATACTCCTTTTACGGACGGTGTAGTGGTTCAAAGAAACTGTGGTCTAACCGCCTGAGAATTATTGGGCGTGAATCTAACAATGATCCAACTTCCGGTCATTTGAACTCAGAAACCATCAACCAACATTATCGAGATATCTCGGCTGATGTTTAGTACCATCAGCCAACTCTGCGGCGTACGATTGGGAGGGGTCTGATTTCTGCTCGTTAAAATTTGAGGCTCTTGGAACCTACTGTACCACTGCCTTATCCTCCATCCGTGGTTGCTCCACTGGTCTAGACCGGATCCCACTCTGGCTCCTTTCTAACATGGCTGAACCGATTACGTATTCAACCTCTTGATACATAACTCCTCAGTGCCTGACCAATGGAGGTCTAGTTGCATTACTCCTATCCCTAAGATCCCTACTCCAGTCACGGACGCTGATTACCGGTCCATTTACATCACGCCGGTATAATGCAGATTGTTAGACAACTTGTAGTTCGCCTATATATCTATTCCACCCGCACCAATCACGACCTAAAACCGTCCATTTGCTGACCAATTCGCCTTCAGGCCTTCTGGTTCTACCTCTGCGGCTGACAGTGATGGCCCTGACCACATCATGAAGCCTGACCCCCAGAGCTCTCATAGCCGAGATGTTTTTTCCCAGACCAAAGGTGAATCTTAAACAGGGCCCTCTAGTCCTGCGTGGCATTAGAAGGATTATGTCACTGGGTGTCAACATTTCCGAACAGTTCGGTTTTCCCCTACGTTCAAAGACTTTGAATATGGCGGGCTAAGCATACTCTCCACACCAAATTTAGTTTGATATCGCATGGGCTCTGGGGTCAGGCTTCATGATGTGGTCAGGGTCACCACTGTCAGCCGCATGCTATACTGTTCCCAAATCCCAAGTATGGTTGGACTTCGCCAGTGAGCAGGAACTTAACTTTTTAAGCGCACTGGTCCACAAGTTGGTACGCCTTTGCGTCCTACCCAAATCTTTTTTTCACCACCTTTGAGGAACTCTGTAAAAAAGCTGACTAAGACCACTTTAGAAACATCTTAAATAATCATGGCCACACACCCCCACGACCTACTCCACCTGTCCATTGTACTGGTCATGACCTGCGCTAAAGCTCACGTAAACGTGTTCTCCCTAGATTTGATTCCCTCACCAGTCACGGTTTCTTGGCTAGGATGCTATACATTTAGACTTCTGTTTTGTAGGTCAATTTATTTTGTTCTTCGAATTATCGTTTCTTTACAGCAATTATTTTTAACTTTGAATGTAAAGCGCCAAGAGTTTGCTTTCTTTTAATAAAGAAGACACCTATTTATTAACTTACTTGCTTACTTTCTTACATGTATTGCATGTTTTCTCTACTCCGTGTAATTGTCATGGCTGGGTAGTTGCTATGGATCAGTTATGTGGTCTCGAGACTGCGGTCTTGGTCTCGAGACCGTCTCGAGACCGAAGAAATTCGGTCTTGGTCTTGATGTCGGTCTCGAGTGTACTGGTCTTGGTCTTGGTCTTGAAAGGTGCGGTCTTGGTCTTAAAGGTATGGTCTTGGTCTTGGTCTTAAAGGTATGGTCTTGGTCTTGGGCGTCTGGTCTCGGTCATTCGCCTTTGGTCTTGGCCTTGCGCCTTTGGTTTGGTCAATCGTCGAGGCACAGTTAACCCTAACTGCTGGTGCTTTAGTTAGGCTTTCACTACAAAGCAAAATCAGTAGTCGGCAAGCGTTGCAAATCCGGTATTTGGTGAGAAATTTCTCTCTACTGGCAACGTTTTTTGTATTCCTGCGCCTGTTGATAGTATGTTTAGCTGTAGTCTACTCTTCATGAGACCTCGCAGACTTGGGGACAAAAACTATAACTATAAATATAAAATAAGCAGCCCGTAAAAATAAAGTTTATACTATATCCATCTAGTATCCTATAATTAATGCGTCTTATGAAGCAGTTACCTCTACAAATATATAGTCCGTCTTGTTCATTTTACAACATAGCGTCTCGTTTAATGAGGCAGCGCACCCGTATCTGTTGCGGCCAATGGCAACGCTGGCCAATCACAACGCTCTTGTATCGGAAAAGGTCTTGGTTCCCACGATTCGAAAAGTTTAGTCCCGCGATTCTATAAGCTAGCCTTTTGGGGAGCTGAAATTTTGATAGAATGAAGTGTGTGCGAGGCGAGTCTATATGCCAAGTTTCACGACGATTGAATGATTGTAAGTGATCGAACTAGTCGTCGCAAAATTTGACTTTTGGCCTGTGGCTCAATCAGAGTTCAAGATTCCGCAAGTTAAACTAGATCCTATAAATAAAGCTACAGCCCGTAAAACAAAGTTTTTTACTATATCCATCTAGATGATCCTAGCCGACGTGTACTAAGAGAATAGTCTCGTTCATTTTACAACATAGCATGCGTTTAATGAGGCAGCGCACCCGTGGAAGTTGCGGCCAATGGCAACGCTGGCCAATGGCAACGCTGCGTTTCGGAAAGTAGGGGATTCCCCGATTCGAAAAGTTGAGTCCCCGATTCTATAAGCTAGCCTTTTTGGGGGAGCTGAAATTTTGATAGAATGAAGTGTGTGCGAGGGCGAGTCTATCTGCCAAGATTCACGACGATTGAATGATTGTAAGTGATCGAACTAGTCGTCGCAAGATTTGACTTTTTAGCCTGTGGCTCAATCAAAGGAGGAGCAAGATTCCCGCAAGTTAAACTAGATGGATAAATAAGCATTTGACTTCAATTATAGGAATACTAGCAATTTTTGACCCGGCGTTCGCCCGGGTTTTCCCCAGAGTAGTAATTTTGAACGGCTGCAAATAAAGAGCTACTTACTTACTATAAAGATGCTGATGGGGTTCAAATATTTAAAAAGGTCCATATATCTGAATGGAAACGATATTTATGAGTGAACATAGTTGCTTTGCCCGTGTACTGCACGGGTTATCTTATGAGTATAATTATAGGCAATATTATTATTTTGTTCCCCGTTCTTGACGGTTTATCTCTACCTGAAAAGGAGGCGTAATATTTTGTTCCCCGTAAAGTACACGGGTTATTTCTAAATTATAATAGGCGTATTAAGTTGCCGTTGGCCAGCGTGACGTAAGATTGCATATTTAGCCGCGTGACGTAATTTAAGATTGCATATTAATTTTAGTGACGTGGACAAATGGGCATGCTTATAATGTCCATAAATCGGAATTGAAAGCAAATTATGAGCTGAAAGTAATTGGGATGAGATAGAAATTGGAATAGCTAAAGTAAGTTTCGAGTTGCTTTGACCTAGAAAATCGGCAATGGCCGTGGTTGCAAAAAATGTGAGCTTAGTGTAATTAGGTCACCAAATCTGTAAATGGTTGCGCTGACCTAGAAATTCGCCCGTGGCGACTTCTGATTGGTTGCTAGATGCTCCGTGTGACGTAAGATTGCTTATTAAGCATGCGTGACGTGAACAAATGGCCTTACTATGGGCGGTATTGAAATAAGCTCGCTGAAAAGTTAAATTTAAAATGGCCATATATCGGCGTTTAAATAAAATTGCGAACTGAAAATAGTCGCGTTGACCTAGACGTTGCGTAATAATGCTTTGTAAATTTTTTCAACTCGCTAAACCGTTCCGTTTCGGAGCCTTTAGCCGGACAGCGATGCATTGCAAACATACATACATACATACGGAAGGACAAACTTTAAGAATTATAGTATAAGATATAACACTGCAATTGAGAATTGCGTTAAAGTCTTGAGGCTTAGGTCTTGGTCCTGGACAATGCAGTCTCGGTCTTGGTCTTGGACCAGGCGGTCTTGGTCTCGGTCTTGGTCTTGGACCACGCGGTCTTATGTCTCGGTCTTGGTCTTGGACCACGCGGTCTTAGTCTCGGTCTTGGTCTTGGACCACGCGGTCTTGAGTCTCGGTCTTGGTCTTGGACCACGCGGTCTTGGTCTCGGTCTTGGTCTTGGAATTTTGGTCTCGTGCACAACACTGGTATGGATACGACGCGAACCCAACACCCATAAACAGGAGCGTAGCCAGACTCAAATTCAAGAGGAGGCAACTTCACAGACCATTGGAAAATCCTGGTCATTAGGGGTCATTGGTCAATAAGAGTTCCAGTATATAAAAAATGTAGCTACGCCTATGCCCCTAAAACAGGTTGTTGACTAAGTCTACGGGACAGAGATGAGCTTCTCAGCCGAGCGGTTCTAAGAGAAGATTCTCGTATATGTAATAAAAATTGAAGATTAAGGAGGAGGAGGAAGATCGTGAGGAGGAGTAGGAGGATGAATATGAGAAAGGAAGAAGGAAGATTATGAGGAAGATTAGGAGGATAAAGATGAGGAAGGAGGAAGGAAGATTATGAGGAAGAGTAGGAGGATAAAGATGAGGAAGGAGGTTGGAAGGTGGAGGAAGATAAAGAGGAGGAGGAGGAGGAGGATAGGAAGATGAGGAAGGAGGAGGAAGATTATGAGGAAGATTAGGAGGATAAAGATGAGGAAGGAGGAAGGAAGATTATGAGGAAGATTAGGAGGATAAAGATGAGGAAGGAGGAAGGAAGATTATGAGGAAGAGTAGGAGGATGAAGATTAGAAAGGAGAAGAAGGATGAAACTCTGTCGCATCTGTTTTTGATTTTCGCCTTTTTGCGAATTCATGGAGCGTCGGATTCTTTTACTTTGGGTTGTTTGTTATTAGGAGTGGCAGGAAGCGGTCCATTGGGCGGGGAGCGTCGCTTAATGGCGGAAAGAAATTGGAAATGGAGGAAGCGATGGAGAGAGGAACGAAGAGAATAGAAGGAAAGAGGGAATGAGAGGGAGGAAGGCGGCGGAATGGAGCGTGGATGGAGTGGAAACTAGGAGGGCAAAGGTCAGTTGGCTTTAGGAAACCATTAGACAGAGCGCCATCGTCCATGATATTTTGGAACAGACAGACACACAGACGGACATATGGACGAATAGACAAACGGACGGACGGACAGACGGACGAATGGACAGACATACAGACGGACGGACGAATGGACAGACGGACGGACATACGGACGGAAGGAAGGATGGAAGGACGGACTGACGGACGGAGAGAGAGACAGACAGACGGACGGAGAGAGAGACAGACAGACGGACGGAGAGAGAGAGACAGACAGACGGACGGAGAGAGAGACAGACAGACGGACGGAGAGACAGACAGACAGACGGACGGAGAGAGAGACAGACAGACGGACGGAGAGACAGACAGACAGACGGACGGAGAGAGAGACAGACAGACGGACGGAGAGACAGACAGACAGACGGACGTAGAGAGAGACAGACAGACAGACAGAGAGAGAGAGAGATGGTGGGTGCACCTAGAGCCATCGTTATGCGGTGCTTGAAGTCATCTTTGATGGTCTCTGTCTGTGCAGCAGTTGGTCATTTCTTTGGCCTTCAGCTGCAGCCAGTGCCACGCCTGAGCTACATAAATCGGCGCTTAAGCGATGATGGCTAGGACGACGACGGCGGTTCTCTTCCTTCATTCCGCCTTCGCTCTGATCCTTCCAAATACCTGGGACTTCCTGCCAACTTCCAGGAACCTTCCTCCTTTAATGCTTATCAACCCTCCGTACTTTCCACCCACGCCTTCTCTTTCATTTGACCTTGGCCTTCCTTCATTCCGTCCATTCTTCATTTTCCTTCTTTCTCTCTGTCTCTGTCTCTGTCTCAGTCTCTGTCTGTATGTATGTCTTTCTGTCTGTCTTTCTGTCTGTCTTTCTGTCTGTCTTATCTCTCTGTTTTATGTTCTTCACTGTCTAATTATCCCTTTCCATGTCTCTTTCTTTCCCCGTCTTCATCTCATTCCATTCTTCCTCCCATCCTTCCTCCTGACCCATTTTCTCATCCTCCCTTTTGTGTCCTCTCTTCCATCCATCCTATCTCTAGTCCCTCTGTCGAAATCTCATTTTGTGTTACTTCTAAATTGCACGCAACCACCCTCCCTCCTCTCCCAACCCCTAGCCCCCTCCCTCCCTCTCTCCCTCCCTCCGTCTCTCCCTCCCTCCTGGTGGGTGGGGTGAACCGTGAAAGGCGCTTACCCAATAACGCATACGTGTCATCTTGCCAGACCCCTGTGTGGCAGAAAGCCGTGACTTGTGCGACAAATGCCTCATCTGGCTAACGGTCGACTGTTTGTCTGCCACCGGCAGAGAACGAAAAGAGAAGTCCTTCTCAGGCAGAGTCTCGATTCTCTGCTCCAACTCTTCCTCCTTCTCCTTCTACTTCTCCTTCTCCTTCTCCTTCTACTTCTACTTCTACTTCTACTTCTCCTCCTACGAAGTCTTTGCGAAGAATTGCCGATTGTCGGAAGCTTTGAAACTGACGGCAGCGAGGAGACATATTTAGAGAGAGAAAGAAAGATAGAGAGATGGATGGAGACAGAGACAGAGAGTCAGAAACAGAGACAGAGACAGAGATAGAGACAGACAGAGGAAAAGAGAGACAGACCTCCTGTGAAATATTAGAAGAATGTTTGATTAGATGAAGATGTCAGCTGAGAATGAGAGGCCACGTGACCTCCTCCTCCTATTCCTCCTTCTGCTCCTTATCCTCTTCCTCCTCCACCTCTTCTTCCTCTTCCTCCTCCTCTTCCTCTTCTTCCTCTTCCTCATCCTCCTCTTCCTCATTCACCTCCTCCTCCTCCTCCTATTCCTCCTATTCCTCCTATTCCTCCTATTCCTCCTTCTGCTCCTTATCCTCTTCCTCCTCCTCCTCTTCTTCTTCCTCATCCTCCGAATTGGATTAATCGAGGAAATGGTCGACGTCTCTTCAACATTCTTTCGGTTTCGACTGTTGTCCATTTGCACGATCCATCGATCGATCATACGATGCCAAAGCCAATCGATCATCCATGAGGAAGAGGAAGAGGAGGAAGGAGGAGGAAGAGGAGGAGGAGGAGGAAGAAGAAGAGGAGGAATAAGAGGAAGAGCAGGAGGTAAAGGAGAAAGAGGAATAGGAGGAAGAGGAAGATGTGGAAGAAGGGGAAGAGAAGAAGAGGAGGAGTAGGAAGAGGAATCTTAGAGGATGAGGATGAGGACGAGAAGGAGGAGGAAAAGGAGGAGCATGAATAGAAGGAGGAGGAGGAGGTGAAATAGAAGAAGAGCAAAAGGAGGGAGAAGAGGAGGAAGAAGAGCAGAAAGAGCAATAGGAGGAGGAGGAGGAGTAACAGGAGGAGGAGAAAGAAGAGGAAGAGAAGAAGAAGAGGAGGAGATGGAGGAGGAGAAGGAGTAGGAAAAAGAGGAGAAGGAGTAAAAGGAGGAGGAGGAAGAAGAGGAGGAGGAAGAGGAGAAGGAAGAGGAGGTGGAGGTGGAGGAGAAGGAGGAAGAGGAGGAGGACGAGGAAAAGGAAACAGGAAAGAAAGAGAAAGAGGAGAAGGAGGAGTAGAAGTAGGAGAAGAAGGAGAAGAAAGAGGAAGAGGAAGGAAGAGGAAGAGGAGGAAGAGGAGAAGGAGCAGGAAGAATAGAAAGAGGAGAAGTAGAAGGAGGAGATGGAGGAGGAGGAGGAGGAGGAGGAGGAGGAGGAGGAGGAGGAGGAGGAGGAGGAGGAAGAATGGAGAGGAGGAAGAGAGTCTTATGCACTGAAAAGGGGACCGTAAAATACTCAGACACGCGCGGCTGTAATGTAGTCTAACCTCTGATCTCAACGAATCTCATTTATAAGTTGTCTATAATCTAATCTAATCTAATTTAGTCTGGTAAAGTGTTTGGTCCATCTTTGTCTATCTGCGGTTCAGTTGTTTCTTAGTCCCTCTGCCTCTGTGTCTGTGTCTCTGCCTCTGTGTCCTCTGTGTCTGTGTGTCTGTGTCCTCTACCTCTGTGTCTGTGTGTCTGTGTCTCTGCCTCTGTGACTGTGCTGGCCTGAAGATTAAAACTCATCTCTTGTTCACAAATAAAAAGAAAACGACTTCGCCTCACTTAATGTACTTACATACACACACATAGACACACACACACACACACACACACACACAGAGAGAGAGAGAGAGAGAGAGAGAGAGAGAGAGAGAGAGAGAGAGAAACACACACAGACACTCGAACGGACATGGGCGTATTTAATGGGTGGTTTTACGGGTTCAAACCCCGAAATAAATGCATTACTTTTTTTAAACAAAAAATATAAAAATACGACCATTTCCTTGAAAACTTAAAACCGTCTCCGAAATTTTTTCCTGGCTACGTCCCTGCGCACGGAAGAATCAACTCCAGCCACTGCTTCTAATAGGCAACCAGTCAGAGAGACACACAGCCAGACACATAAACATAGACAGACAGACCAGTAAATAGACACAAAGACAGACAGGTACAGACGGACAGACAGACGGACGGACAGGCAGAGACAGACAGAAGGGCAGAGAGACGTACAGGTAAGTGGACTTGGGGTGCATTGGAGCGAAACATTTCTTTCGTTCGGGCGATCACGTGATTGATGTTGTTCGGATATTTTCTTTCTTTCTACGCTTCACTGAATTCGGTTTCGTTCTTTGGTTCAGTCAACTGGAACGACGGCGATTCAGAAGAGAAGCAGAGAAAACGACGACTAATGTTTGACACTGACCGCACCAGAGGGCAACACACGACCCCCTTCCCACCCTCCCCCACCCCCAGCCCTCCTCTAGACAAAACGACAAAAAAGAGACGGAGAAACGTCGGTGGGGGGAGAGGGGCGCTGTTCCTACGAATCGATCTCCGATTCACAACAAACTTTACGAACGACAGGTCACACTTCCAGACTATTTACTTAGTTCGCCAGTTTAACTGAAAGCCTCAACATCAATCCTCCGGCTCCTTATACTTTTCCTCCTCACATCCTCCTCTTCCTCTTGATCCTCCTCTTGATCGTCCTCCTCCTCCTCGCGCTGATCATGCAGCTGTGTAGAAAGATAGATGGGAACCTCTTTACTGCTATCTTGCCATGTTCTGAACCCACTCCTCCCTCCTGTAAGGCCACCTCCCTATTCCTGCGTCCCAGACCGCATGACCGAATCGTCCCATGGCCGAACAACTTAATGAGGAGAAGGAAAATTTGTCCCCGTGGCTGGTCGACCCCTAGAACTAACCGAACTCTACCATATCATTATCTGTTTCAGTTGCGGCTGTGTCAACATGAATTTCTAATAAACGAATATTTGATCACGAAGAATGCTTTATAGTGCTTAATTTCATGCAAACAAAAGCGTGGTTATGCAGTTGAATAAATAATGAACAAACTCACGCACTTACTTACTTACTTGATCATCAGAGAGAGATGGCAGAGATAGACAGAGAAATACAGAGAGAGACAAAGACACACAGAGACAGAGACAGAGACAGACGAGAGAGAGAGAGAGAGAGAGAGAGAGAGAGAGAGAGAGAGAGAGAGAGAGAGAGAGAGAGAGAGAGAGAGAGAGAGAGAGAGAGAGAGGCAAATGATGGACTTGACTTAAACTTGACTTGTAGACTTCATTTGATAACTGGTAATAATATAGGATCACTAGGCTGATCATTTTGAGGGCTGGAGAGGCGCCAGGATTCGAACCCCAGAGACAGCGGTGACCGTTAATCGCCTGGCCATAGACTGCGTTGAAACCATCGGGCATTTATCTAGCACCTACAGTTGAATCAGCTGATTCCGTCTGCTTCTGTCGATAGGCGCCAAATGATTCGCATCATCTTCTAAATCATTGAATTGTCATCGGTCGCCCCATAGTTCATCTGTATTATCTCCAGATGGCGCTAGATATTGGAAGACGACACACAGCTGATGCTGCTGCTGCAGTGGAAGAAGGAGAAAGAAGATGGAGAAAGGGAAGGAGGAGAGAAGGAAGTGGACGAAGAGGAGGAGGATGGATTGGGTCAATATGAATTTTATTGCGCCTCAATAAAAACAGGCGAGATCCGATGAAATAGCGAAAGAGAGAGAGAGGAGGGAGGGAAGCAGAGAGAGAGAGACAGACAGAGACAGTGACAGAGAGAGACAGAGAGACAGAGAGAGATAGAGAGACAGAGAGAGAGAGAGAGAGAGAGAGGGAGGGAAGCAGAGAGAGAGAGAAACAGTCACACAGACAGAAAAGAGGGAGGGAAGCCGAGAGAGACAGCGAGAGAGAGACAGAGACAGAGAGACACAGAGACAGAGATAGACACACAGAGAGAGAGAGAGAGAGACACAGAGAGACAGAGAGACAGAGAGAGAGAGAGAGAGAGCGCTCGGATGAGAAGAGGAAGAGTTAATCTATTATTTAATATCAACAATTATTTGAACGTCACAAACTAATTTCAACGTTTACCTATAAAAAGAATATTTAATAGTGTGCAAATTAAGCAGAAAACATCAGGAATTATTCTGAAGAAACGTGAATAAAGAAGGAAGTTGTTAGTTGTGCGCATATCTAATCTTTCTAGTACAATCGGAAGGTATACGGTTGGTCAGTTGTTGCGGTAACGGAAACATTTGAAATAATAATTTAACTGGCGATGATGTCATTTAACGCTTTAGAAAACTATGTCGTACTCCGTGTAAGTATACGTCTGTATTTTCCATTTGGAAGGCTGAGAAGATGAGTTGTACTTAATAATAATAATATCTTTTCTTTAATAAGCGCCTGACAAACGCACTGCGCTGTACATTTACATGTTATGCAATTTAAATCTTAACTACTAACAGAACAGACAGCTTGCAATACAACGGCGCTAATAGCAGCCTACAAAGCATATCCGCCCAACCGGGGCTCGAACTCGGTACCTCTCGCTCTCCATGCCAGCGTGTTATCCAATGCGCCACGGGCCCCCCTTGGACAATCACCTAATAATATTATTATCTCTTATTACTTGGACGCTAAGACAATAGATTATGAGGAAGAAGACATTGGATGACATGAACCACAGTGGCATTCAAAGAGGAATGGAAAAAGCATTCAGGGAGGATCAAAGAGACGAGGATGAAAAGGGAGGAGGATTAGATGAGCATGATAATACGTGAGGATAATTATGCAAAAATAATCATGTGGAGATGATTATGTTGGGATGATAAATCGAGGATGACAGGGGTGTCTATCCCCCTTAAGTCATTGGAGCAACTTCCCCCTCCGCTCCCCATCCCATGGTACGACATAAAAAATGTGAACTCCCCTAATTTCTCAGTAAGGTCTCTCACCCCCCCTATTTCTTGGATGGAGCATATGCTCCAAGGTTTACATGGTGTAGACGCCTCTGGAGGATGATTGTGTGAAGATGATTATGAGAGGATGATAATGTGAAGATGTTTAAGTGAGGATGAGAGGCTGAGAATGTGCATAGATGAGAGTCGCTTTGAGGATAAAGGATTTCCCTCGCCCATGATCATTTCATCCCGAATGCAGAGCCACGCAGATCATCCTTAAATTCCTCAAACGCATCCTCTCTTCCTCCTAAACCTAATCTCTCTAATCCTCAAACGCATCCTCTCTTCCTCCTAATCCTCATCCTTTTATTCCACATACGCATCCTCTCTTCTTCCAAATCCTAATCCTAATCCTTGTAATCCTCAATCCTAAACCTTATCCTTGTAATCCACATACGCAAAATCTCTTCCTCCTAATCCTAATCCTCATCCTTGTAATCCACATACGCAAAATCTCTTCCTCCTAATCCTAATCCTTATCCTTGTAATCCTCATACGCATCCTCTCTCCCTCCTAATCCTAATCCTTATCCTTGTAATCCTCATACGCATCCTCTCTTCCTCCTAATCCTAATCCTTATCCTTGTAATCCTCATACGCATTCTCTATTCCTCCTAATCCTAATCCTCATCCTTGTAATCCTCTAACGCATTCTCTCTTCCTCCTAATCCTAATCCTCATCCTTGTAATCCTCTAACGCATCCTCTCTTCCTCCTAATCCTAATCCTCATCCTTGTAATCCACATACGCAAAATCTCTTCCTCCTAATCCTAATCCTTATCCTTGTAATCCTCATACGCATCCTCTCTCCCTCCTAATCCTAATCCTTATCCTTGTAATCCTCATACGCATCCTCTCTTCCTCCTAATCCTAATCCTCATCCTTGTAATCCTCATACGCATCCTCTCTTCCTCCTAATCCTAATCCTTATCCTTGTAATCCTCTAACGCATTCTCTCTTCCTCCTAATCCTAATCCTTATCCTTGTAATCCTCATACGCATCCTCTCTTCCTCCTAATCCTAATCCTTATCCTTGTAATCCTCATACGCATCCTCTCTTCCTTCTAATCCTAATCCTTATCCTTGTAATCCTCATACGCATCCTCTCTTCCTCCTAATCCTAATCCTTATCCTTGTAATCCTCATACGCATTCTCTATTCCTCCTAATCCTAATCCTTATCCTTGTAATCCTCATACGCATTCTCTCTTCCTCCTAATCCTAATACCTTATCCTTGTAAATCCTCATACGCATTCTCTATTCCTCCTAATCCTAATCCTTATCCTTGTAATCCTCATACGCATTCTCTCTTCCTCCTAATCCTAATCCTTATCCTTGTAATCCTCATACGCATCCTCTCTTCCTCCTAATCCTAATCCTTATCCTTGTAATCCTCATACGCATCCTCTCTTCCTAATCCTAATCCTTCCTTGTAATCCTCATACGCATCCTCTCTTCCTCCTAATCCTAATCCTTATCCTTGTAATCCTCATACGCATTCTCTCTTCCTCCTAATCCTAATCCTTATCCTTGTAATCCTCATACGCATTCTCTCTTCCTCCTAATCCTAATCCTTATCCTTGTAATCCTCATACGCATCCTCTCTTCCTCCTAATCCTAATCCTTATCCTTGTAATCCTCATACGCATCCTCTCTTCCTCCTAATCCTAATCCTTATCCTTGTAATCCTCATACGCATCCTCTCTTCCTCCTAATCCTAATCCTTATCCTTGTAATCCTCATACGCATTCTCTATTCCTCCTAATCCTAATCCTTATCCTTGTAATCCTCATACGCATTCTCTCTTCCTCCTAATCCTAATCCTTATCCTTGTAATCCTCATACGCATCCTCTCTTCCTCCTAATCCTAATCCTTATCCTTGTAATCCTCATACGCATCCTCTCTTCCTCCTAATCCTAATCCTTATCCTTGTAATCCTCATACGCATCCTCTCTTCCTCCTAATCCTAATCCTTATCCTTGTAATCCTCATACGCATTCTCTCTTCCTCCTAATCCTAATCCTCATCCTTGTAATCCTCATACGCATTCTCTCTTCCTCCTAATCCTAATCCTTATCCTTGTAATCCTCATACGCATTCTCTCTTCCTCCTAATCCTAATCCTTATCCTTGTAATCCTCATACGCATCCTCTCTTCCTCCTCCTAATCCTAATTGTAATCCTCATCGCATCCTTGTAATCCTCCTCATACGCATCCTCTCTTCCTCCTAATCCTAATCCTTATCCTTGTAATCCTCATACGCATTCTCTCTTCCTCCTAATCCTCCTAATCCTAATCCTTATCCTTGTAATCCTCTTCCTCTCTTAATCGCATTCTCTCTTCCTCCTAATCCTAATCCTTATCCTTGTAATCCTTGCATAATCCTCATACGCATCCTCCTCTAATCGCATCCTCTTCTAATCCTAATCCTTATCCTTGTAATCCTCATACGCATTCTCTCTTCCTCCTAATCCTAATCCTTATCCTTGTAATCCTCATACGCATCCTCTCTTCCTCCTAATCCTAATCCTTATCCTTGTAATCCTCATACGCATCCTCTCTTCCTCCTAATCCTAATCCTTATCCTTGTAATCCTCATACGCATCCTCTCTTCCTCCTAATCCTAATCCTTATCCTTGTAATCCTCATACGCATCCTCTCTTCCTCCCTCATACGCATCCTCTTCCTTATCCTTGTAATCCTCATACGCATCCTCTCCTAATCCTAATCCTATCCTTGTAATCCTCATCGCATTCTCTATCCTCCTAATCCTAATCCTCATACGCATCCTCTCTTCCTCCTAATCCTAATCCTTATCCTTGTAATCCTCATACGCATCCTCTCTTCCTCCTAATCCTAATCCTTATCCTTGTAATCCTCATACGCATCCTCTCTTCCTCCTAATCCTAATCCTCATCCTTGTAATCCTCATACGCATTCTCTCTTCCTCCTAATCCTAATCCTTATCCTTGTAATCCTCATACGCATCCTCTCTTCCTCCTAATCCTAATCCTCATCCTTGTAATCCTCATACGCATCCTCTCTTCCTCCTAATCCTAATCCTTATCCTTGTAATCCTCATACGCATCCTCTTCCTTCTAATCCTAATCCTTATCCTTGTAATCCTCATACGCATCCTCTCTTCCTCCTTCATCCTAATCCTTATCCTTGTAATCCTCATACGCATTCTCTCTTCCTCCTAATCCTAATCCTTATCCTTGTAATCCTCATACGCATTCTCTCTTCCTCCTAATCCTAATCCTTATCCTTGTAATCCTCATACGCATCCTCTCTTCCTTATCCTTGTAATCCTAATCCGTATCCTTGTAATCCTCTAACGCATTCTCTCTTCCTCCTAATCCTAATCCTTATCCTTGTAATCCTCATACGCATCCTCTCTTCCTCCTAATCCTAATCCTTATCCTTGTAATCCTCATACGCATCCTATCTTCATCCTAATCCGTATCCTCCTAATCCTAATCCTTCTATTCCTCTTTCTATCCTCATCCTCGGCGTCATCATTCAGATGATCACAGAATTCGCAATGGCAACTACAACGCCCTCTTCGCTCTAAGATATACATCATACACACAATTATGCATACATATAATGTATATATATGCATGTATATATATACGTGTGTGTGTATCTCTGTATATATATTTGTGTATATAGATATTTATGTAGTCTCGCTCTGTCACGCCAATGGGACCATTGCGCTGAGCCAGATATATAGAGGCATGGATGGTCTTGCGCCGTAGACGGAGGAGGAGGAGGAGGAGGAGGAGGAGAAGGAGAAGGAGGAGGAGGAGGAGAAGGAGAAGGAGGAGGAGGAGAGGAGAAGGAGGAGAAGGAGGAGGAGGAGGAGGAGGAGGAGGAGGAGGAGGAGATGGAGAAGGAGGAGAATAAGGAGGAGGAGAAGGAGGAGGAGGAGGAGGAGGAGAAGGAGAAGGAGGAGGAGGAGAATAAGGAGGAGAATAAGGAGGAGGAGGAGAAGGAGGAGGATGAGGAGGAGGAGGAGGAGGAGAAGGAGGAGGAGAATAAGGAGGAGGAGAAGGAGGAGGATGAGGAGAAGGAGGAGGAGGAGGAGAAGGAGAAGGAGGAGAATAAGGAGGAGGAGGAGAAGGAGGAGGATGAGGAGGAGGAGGAGAAGGAGGAGGAGGAGAATAAGGAGGAGGAGAAGGAGGAGGAGGAGAGGAGGAGGAGGAGGGGAGGAGTAGGAGGAGGTTGGGAGGTGTATGTGGTTGGGTGCATCGACTTATGACTTTCACGTAAATCGAATACATGCGTCTTATCGCGTACATGTCTTATATTCATCAAACAAAAGACGGACGAACGGACGAACAAAAGGACGAATGAAAGGACTAACGGACGAATGAAAGTACGAATGAAAGGACGAATAAAAGGACGAATGAAAGGACGAATGAAAGGACGAACGTGCTATTGCAGTCAACGGCATCTATCATAGATCTACCACGCGTACGCAGGCATGCATATATATATATATATATGACAATTCCGACAATATGCAGATATATATATATATATGTGTCAATGTACATATCATGTATGTATATATCTATTATCTATATATATGTATATGTGTATATCTGAGTATCATGCGTAGTCGTGGCTGATGTTATGGCAGATGGGACAATATGTATCGTCGTCGTTCTTTGTGTGCAGAGAGAGGGCAAGATAGGGAAGAGAAGGAGGAGGAGGAAGAGTAGAGGAGCAGGAGGCGGAGAAGGAGGAGGAGGAGGAGGACAGGAGGAGGAGGAGGAGGAGGAGGAAGAGGAGGAGGAGGAGGAGGAAGAGTAGAGGAAGAGGAGGAGGAGGAGAAGAAGGAGGAGGAGGAGGACAGGAGAGGAGGAGGAGGAGGAGGAGGAGGAGGAGGAGGAGGAAGAGTAGAGGAAGAGGAGGAGGAGGAGGAGAAGGAGGAGGATGAGGACGGGAGAGGAGGAGGAGGAGGAAGAGGAGGAGGAGGAGGAGGAGGAAGAGTAGAGGAAGAGGAGGAGGAGAAGAAGGAGGAGGAAGAGGAGGAGGAGGAGGACGACGATGATGATGATGGCGTCAGATGAATGTCAATGAACTGCGGAAAAAAGAAGAGGAAGACGACGACGAAGAAGAAGAAAAGATGAACTGATCGAATGAGAGAATGAATGAAAAGCTAAATGAAATGATCTCCATTCATTCCCTCAATGGATGATGCACTTCCCTCTTCCTCCCTTTCCTCTTCCTCCTCCGCCTCCGTCTCTCTTTCTCTTCCTCCCTTTCCTCTTCCTCCTCCGTCTCTCTTCTTCTGCATCTCTTTCAATTCTCCTTCGAATCCACTTTACGTTCATCTATTATAGACGCCGCAGTCTCCTCCTCTGTCCCACCACCTCTCGCCCTCTCTCTCTCTTTCTTCGTCAGCCTCTGTCTCTTCCTCTGTATCTCTGCGTCTGTTTGTCCTTTTGTCGAAAAAGTTCCTGTCTGTGTCTGTCTCTCTGTCTGTCTCTGTCTGTCTGTCTGTCTCTCTTCGTTCGTTCTCTTCATTGAGAGTGGCTGAGGAGGCTGAATATATATATATATATATATATATATATATATATAATTATATATATATATATATATATATATATCTCTCTCTCTCTCATCGATTCGTTCTGCGCTGAATACAAACAACGCCAAAAACTCCGAGGGACGAACAATAGAGGCCAGACAAGAAGGCCAGACACATGATGAGGCCAACTACCTTGTAGAGGACAAACGGAGGAGGAGCAGGGACGTCATTTCAGTTTTTTCAGGGGGCAAAACAAATTTTTACGGGGTCAATTAGTTTTGCATTGTCTACATGTGCAAAACTGTGGTTATATATGATCGAACATGTTTTCTTCTTGTTTTTATTTATTTATTACTATTTTTTATTCAATGATGGGAAGTATTTAAAGTACTAGTATTTAAAATACTAGTATTTAAAAATTAAAATACTTCTTTAAGTA